>JAVCKZ010098246.1:0-24369 GCA_034780755.1 Lepetodrilus elevatus | reverse complement strand
TATCTATTGTGCTTGATTGCTTCTCTTTTGGTATTTGAATATAATCAAAAGTATTTTTCTTTTTATATTGTTTATCCATAATTAATATTATCGGATATGTAGTTGCCCCTTGAAAAACTTGTACAGCTTTAAAATCAATATATTTTTTTATACTCGATTGTGTTGCAATGAAATTTCTTAATGGTTCTGATGCCGCTGTTTTATCAAAAGCATTAGAAATAAATCCAAATATGCCTTTTTCATTTAAAAGATATATTCCTAATTCATAAAAATATCCAAATAAATCTCCAGCTGAATGGAAAACTTTATACTTTTTTTGAAGGAAAGGAATAATTGGCTGAATTAGTTCACTTCTCACATACGGCGGATTCCCAATCACACAGTCAAACCCACCATTCTCAAACACCTCTGCAAACTCCTCTTCCCATACAAAGGCATTGTCAACTATAGACTTATCATCTATGAGCGAGTTCCCTACTTTTATCTTGTCTGCCAACTTATTAAGCTTACGACCACTCTCTACTGTTCTAAGCCATAAAGAGAGTTTGGCTATCTCCACTGCTTCAGCATTGATGTCTACGCCGTAGAGGTTGTTTTCTAGTATGTCTTTTTTGACATCGTACAGTCCTAGTACAGAGCCACCCATAAGTGTTTTGATGCTCTCATCTATGAAAGCGTGTTCTTCAAGCAAGTAGTTAAGTGCTTGGTTAAGGAATGCTCCAGAACCACAAGCAGGGTCGAGTATCTTTAGTCCTAGCAGATATTCTCTGTAGGCTTCTAATGCCTCTTTCTGCTTAGTCTGTGTTTTATTTAGCTTCTTAGGGTTTTTGGGTACGTCTATCTCTACTTCATCTAAACCTAGCTCCTCTTTTTTAGCTTGGCACAAAGAGCCTAAAGTGTTGTCTACTATGTACTTGGTAATATACTCAGGCGTATAGAAAACCCCATCCTTCTTACGCTTAGACTTAGAGGCATCAAAGTCATCATCGTTGATGCGTGCTTTGAGTTCTTCTATGTCGTTGAGTGAGTTCTCAAAGATATGCCCTAAGATGTTCACATCTATTTCAGAGTTGAAGTCATACGCACTTAACGCCAAAGGACAAGCATTGATGACATCATTGTCTATGACTAACTCATCAAGAAGTGCATTGCTAGCAAAAAGTCCACCGTTGTACTCTGGTATGTTAAGTTTGCTATTACCTTTATTGATGGCATCAAAATATATCTTATAAAAGTGCCAAAGTTCACGGTCTTCTATGTCACCCTCATAGTGGTCTATGATGGACTGTATGGTATTGGGTGGCAAAATACCTCTGTCTTCAGCAAAAAAGATGAACACCATACGGTCTAGTATGGTCTGTGTCTTTTCAAGTAAGATGTATTTGTCTATTTGAGGATTGTTTTGACTAATGTTTTCAAAAAGGTTAGTTCTTAGCCCTGCGTATTTTTTATAAAGCTCGTTAGAAATCTTCTCTTCTTGAAGTTTAGACTGTCTCTTCAGCGTGAGAGGCACATCATCAAAAATGCTCTCTTTGTTGAGTAGTGTGTACAGGAGTATAAACCTCTCTTCATCTAAGTCGAAAAGGTTAAACTCCTCATACTTGTCTGAATGCTCCACATAAAAACGTAACTTCTCAAAGTTAGAAGTAATGATGTATTTACACGTAGGGTGGTTATGTTTATAGTTAAAAGCTTGATTGACTATCTTATCCATAGACTTTGTTTTGGTGGACTTTAGCTCTATAACTGCTATGACCTTATCATCTTTCAAAATTGCACCATCAGCTTTTTTAGAGTCAGAAAGATTTTTCTGTTCTGCTATGAGGTTATAGTCTGGCGTAGGGTTAAGTGTATAACCCAGCACCTTTACAAAAAGGTCATCGAGAAAACCGTACTGATACTGCTCCTCTTTGGAAGTTTTAATATTTTCTATTTTGGGAAGGAAATCAGATTTGTATACCTCATACGCTTCTAATGCTAAGGCTGTCTCTTGGTTATGCAGATAGTTACGAAGTACAGAGTTTTGAAAGAGTGTCATAAAGTAAGCACCTAAATATTTAATACAAAAATTATAACCAACTTACCTTACTTCACCTCAGCAAGCAAATGGTCATACACCTCTAAAGTAGTCTCAAAACTCTCTGTGGTTTCAGACTTCTTTTTTTTCATCTCTTCTTTCATAAGCATAGTCAGTTCTCTCAGGCGACGTGATACTTCTCGTTTGCACCCTTTTTGTCCACGTACATTACAGTTATCTATAAGGGTAATAAGTTGAGGGAACAAAGACGCTGTAAGCTTATTGTACATTTCACTGTACGCTCGTACTTCTAAAAATTTCTCTATGATTTTTGTCTGCTCTTTGGTGTAGCCCCATACTTCATCGATATAGGCTATTTGATCATTAATATGTTTATGTTTATTATTTTCTACTATAGAGCGTTTTTTCTTTAGTTTTTCTATCTCTTTATAGGTATCACTTTTGGGCTTAAAACCTTTTTTGTTATTTTGCCAAAATAGATAAAATAGAATTAGCAAAGAACCCATAGCTAACCATATCAAGGTAGATGGATAGCTATATCCTAAAATAGATGTTAAGAATATAGCCAAAAAAGGAGAGTATTTTTGCATAGTCTACCCTATAAGTTTTAAGTAATTATAGAGTAGCTTTGCTTTTAAAGCTCTATTTTTAGAGCATCTAATGTCTCATATGTCAATCCGCCTGTAGCTAAGCTGTTATCTCTTTGAAATTTGTCTAAAGCATTTTTAGTACCTTTTCCTAAAACACCATCAGCTTTACCTGCTTTGTATCCACTATCTGTTAAGGCAGACTGTATCTTTGCAATAACTTCTTTATTCATATTGGTCTGACATAAAATACGTTTCCATCCTATCTGTGTACCTGCTATTTTCTTACGTTTTTTCATCATTTTGTACTCAGCTTCTATTGGTGTTTTCACCTCTTTAGCTTCTGAAGCAAGTTTCTGTACAACTACAGCTGTTTTTACTGCTGGTACAACACTCTCTTCTACTCTTGCAGGCGTATCTATTACTATCTTTGTAACTTCTACTGTTTTAGCTTTCTCTTCAGTAAGACAGATTTGATGTCCTGTATATTTATACTCATCATCTACATTATCTTGTGCATGTACCCAGTCAAACCTAGCTTCACTTTCAAGTTCTGTTTTTTCTATGGTCTCATAAAGTGCTGGTTTAGCACTGTACTTCACTTGAGAATCAGAAAGTAGTTTCTTCACTTTTACTACTTTTGTTTCGGCAGGAATTTCTACTATTTCTGTAGTAGCAGGAGATTTTAATACTCTTTTCTTAATACTTCTATACTTTGCCGGTATTTTCACCAAACACATAATCTCACCCGTAGCACCAGAGACTTTTTGTGCAGGATTTTGCCCTTTTTTCCAAACAGTCTTTTCAGCTTCTACAAGTACTTTTTCTTCTGTCTCTTCATAGACTGCTGGTACTTCTACTATCTCTTTGCCTGCTGGTTTAACGATAACAGTTTGCTCAACCATTTCAAACTCAGGTTCTATTACCTCAGTTGCATTATGTTCTTTACGTATGAGAATATCTTCTGCAACTATTTTAAACTTACGTGGAATATAATACTCTTTATAACAGTCCCCTGGTTCTGCTGATTTTAAATTTACACCATTAGCTTCAATCGCTGTCAATATAGTAGGACTTATAGGTAGTGCTTTCTTCTTAAGTGATGTTTTCCATACACGAGAGACAGGCTTGACCTCTATGGTTTCTACTTCCTCTTTATAGGTTGCAGGAATGGGTTCCAAGATTTTTGTAGAAGGTACCACTTCTATCTCTTCTTCTGTCTCTTCATATGAAGCAGGTACAATACTTATTTTTTCAGATGCTTCTTTTACTATAACTTTTTCTTCTACATCTTCATATTGAGCAGGGAGAACTACTCTTGCATAACACTCTCCAGCTTTTGCATCTGGTGGCGTAAGAGAAGCTTCTTGTGCAGTAATTAGTGTAAATGGCATAAGTGCTGCCATAAGTAGGGTTGAGTATTGTATTTTCATTAAAATCCTTATGATATCTTTCTCATATCATAGAAAATATTTATTACCCGAATATTACCTTATTATATTTTATTAGAATTTCTAAACTTTAAAGCCCATACTCTTAGCACCTTCAAAACTAGAACCCAACTCTTTCTCTATCTCTTCTAAAAAATCATGATTAGAGAAGACTGACTCTTCTCGCACTGCTACTTTATAAGCCGTATTTTTAATAATAAGATTTATTTGCCCACCTGTGAGTTCATGTTTTGTAAGCTCTGTCATATCAAAGCCCTCTTCATAGTCTGCATTTTCAGGAAGCATAAATTGCCACAGACGTAAACGCTGTTTTTTACCTGGTTTTTTAAACTCTATTTTGTAGTTAAAACGACGTGAGAATGCTTTATCTATGTTACCTAGTAGGTTTGTTGTAGCAATAAGAATACCCTCAAATTTCTCTATTTGTTCGAGAAATATATTTTGCATCTGATTGTGCATTTTATCTGCAGAACTTCCTGCACCTTCGCTTCTAGCACTTAAAAACTGATCTGCTTCATTCAGGAGTAGGATAGGATCAACCTTTGCTTTTTTACTCAGCTCTTTAAAATCATCAAATATCTTACGTACATTCTTCTCACTCTCACCCACATACATTGACAATATCTTTGAACAATCAAATGACAATATGGGACGCTTGAGTGTTTTGGCTAGACTCATGGCTGTCATCGTCTTACCTGTTCCTGCTGCACCATAGAAAATGATACGTGCATCAATCCCCTTACGCTTATCTTTAATACCCCACTCACGTAGTTTTTTAAACACCTCTTTGTCAACTTGTTTGACAACGTTATTAAGTGTCTCTCTAGTTTTAGGGTGAAGTACCACATCATCTAGTGTAGTAGTCGGTTTGAGATACTCAAAAAGCTCTTGTTCATCTACCAGTTCGTTGAGTTTGAGTTTTGCCACTTTTTTCTTTTTCTTAGGGTGAATGATACGTTGCATCACCTCTTCTTGTAAGTAAAAAGAACGACTCACTCCTCCAAACATGTTTAGTATCTCTTCATAGTCTATGATATCTTCAGTGATGAGTTTCGCACCCTCTTCTAGCAAGGCACGGTTTTTTATCTTCTCATATTCATCAAAAGAGATGAGTTCTATAAGTATATTCATATCTCTAAACTGTCCCTCACCCCCCGAATACTCTTCTTTGAGTAAGGCTAAGAAAATACGCTTCTCTTTTTCATCTAACTCTTTCTCTTTAAAGAATTCTTCTACAACTATGGGACTCTCTGTCATTTTTACACGCTCTTCTATACGTGCAGTAAGCAGTGTCAACTTATTTTTAAGTCGTCCAATGCTTAGTGAGTTGTCTGCGAAGCCTTGCTTGAAGGTTGATATTTTATGTAAAAGTGCCACCATATCAAACTGATCTTGTAAATATTCTAAATGATCTGTATAAGGTTTGACTTCTGGTAAAAAGATTTCAAGTGACCCCTCTTCAAGTAAACGTAAAAGTGAAATACTCGGTGTTACAGAAGTAGCCAATAGCTCTAATTTAGATGTTTCATGTGCTTTTACTTGTCCAAAACTTACTTGTATCATCCAGCCTAAGTCAAGTAAATTTTTTACCAGTCCCAGTTTTTTTAAATAGACATACCCCTCTGTAGCAAAATTGTCTTGTAGTATCTCTAGAACAGAAACTTCTTCTAATCCAGTGACATACCGTTTACAGATATACTGCACCAGTTGTGCTTCTTCTTTAGTACATTTCAAGTGTTCAAATATAGACACTTTACTCACATCTTTTGTTTCAATAAAATCAATAAGGTGTTTCAATGTGGTTCCTCGTAGTGGTTAATAGTTTGAGTATAACAAAGATTTGATATACTCTAAATTATAAAATAATAGAGAGTCCTATGCAATTTTTTAAAAACCTGTTTTCTAAATCATTCTCGACACAACTAATGGTCACTTCCTCTAATGGCTTTCACTTAAGACCTGTGGCACGTTTTACTACTTTGGCTAAGTCCTTTAGCTGTGCTGTGACGGCATCTTTTAATAATAAATCTGTGGATGCAACAAAGGTTAATACCTTACTCTCACTCTCTTTAGAGAAACTAGATACATTTACACTCACCACTCAAGGTAAAGATGCACAAAAAGCATTGACAGCATTACAAACACTTTTTGAAACACTTATGCAAGATGATGTAGAAGTTACCGCTATAGAAAAAGAAAATGCAAACTATGAAGGTGAGACTTTGGAGGGAGACATTATTTCAAAGGGTGTGGCTATCGCAATTGCCACTGTGTATGAGACAGAGACCATACATCATGACAATAGTCTTACTTTTAAAGACGCGATAGAAAAAACCCTACAGAATTTAGAAAAGAAAAGTGATGAAAGTGACATCTATTTAGCACAAAAAGAGTTACTCTCTGCACTTGTTGAAAAGTGTGATTCGATTAAAGATTTAGAAACTTTAGTCACAGAAGAGTCTAGTAAGTTACAAGGCACAAAACTCGCAGCAAAAAGTGTAGACTATCAAGACATTTTACAACAAGTCAAAACTGCTTTAGGCATGGAGATAAAAGTACTTTTTCCACAACATGACTTCATACTTCTTGCTAATGACTTACTCCCTAGTGAAATAGCTCTTCTCTCTGAGACAAAAGTACAAGGTGTTGTACTAAAAGAGACATCTATAAACTCTCATACAGCTATATTGCTACGTGCTTCTGGCATTGCTTCACTCATAGCCGATATAGACAAAATACCTTTAGACAAAGAAATACTTTTAGATAGTTTTGCAGGCGTTGTAGTACTCACTCCAGGTAGTGAAGATATACAAAAAGCTACAAAGATACAAGAGAAAACAAAAAAACAAAAAGCACACTCAGATGCTAAACGTTTTGAATCTGCAAATACCACTCAAGGGAAACAGATAAAAGTTTTCGCCAATGTCGGAGATGTAGCAAGTGCAAAAGTAGCGAAAGAAGAAGGGGCAGAAGGCATAGGTCTTTTACGTTCTGAGTTTTTGTTCAAGTCAACCAAACCTACTTTAGAAGCACAAACCAAAACATACGCAGAAATATTTGACTGTTTTGATGATATTACCGTTCGTACCCTCGATGTTGGTGGAGATAAGGCACTTCCTTACCTACACATACCCTTAGAAAACAATCCTTTTTTAGGCATACGTGGGGTACGTCTTTTCAGGACACACCCTGAGATACTAGAAGAACAACTCCATGCTATTTTCATTGCCGCACAAGGTAAAAAAATAAAAATTATGTTCCCTATGGTCTCAACAGTCGAAGAGTTTAGCCAAACAAAAAGTTTTGCACAGAATGTCTCACAGAAACATAACATTGATATCTCAGACATAGATTTTGGCATTATGATAGAAGTACCTTCTGTACTCTTTCTCATCGAAGCATTTAATGAAGTAGTAGACTTCTACTCTATAGGTACAAATGACCTTACACAGTATCTCTTTGCAGTTGAGCGTACCCATACACTCCTCAAAGTGGATGAACTCTCACCTGTTGTCTTTTCTGCACTTGAAATGATTGTCAATCAAGCCACAAAACCTGTAAGCATTTGTGGTGAACTAGCAGCAAATAGTGATGCCATAGAAAAGTTAATCAACTTAGGGCTCACAACCCTTTCGGTTAGCCCAAAAAGCATAGCCCAAACCAAGGAGCATATACGTCATGTTTAATCTTTTACAAAAAATCGGTAAGGCGTTAATGACGCCTATCGCAGTATTACCTGTAGCTGCGCTGCTACTTCGTTTAGGGTTTGGGGACATTCCTTTTATAGATGGACAAGTAGCAAGCATCATGAAAAATGCTGGGGATGCTATCTTCTCTCATCTTGACTTACTCTTTGGTATCGGTATCGCTTATGGTCTCGCTAAAAATAATGACGGTGCTGCAGCACTTGCCGGTGCTATAGGGGTACTCATAGCCAAGGCTGTCTACATTAGTATTAATAAAGATGTCAACATGGGTGTCTTTGTGGGTATTATCATCGGAGTACTTGCAGGGACACTTTATAACCGTTTTTATGACATTAAACTCCCTGAGTTTTTAGGTTTTTTTGGTGGTAAACGTTTTGTACCTATTATTACTGCCATCTCTGCTATAGGTGTAGGTATACTCGCTGGATACTTTTGGCACTTTGCACAGTCTGGCATCGATGCATTTTCAAATGCCATCATAGGACTCAATGAAATAGGTACGTTTATCTACGGAACACTTAACCGCCTACTCATACCTCTAGGACTTCACCATATACTTAACTCCGTCTTTTGGTTTCAACTTGGTGAATATACGCACTTAAAAGATGGTGTAGAAGTAGTGGCCAATGGTGACTTACACCGTTTCTTTGCTGGAGATAAGACAGCAGGCATTTACATGTCTGGCTTTTATGTAGTCATGATGTTTGGTCTACCTGCTATGGCCTATGCTATCTACCTCAACACGCCTAAGTCTTCACGCAAACGGGTAGGAGCCATACTTGCAGGTGTTGCTTTTACTTCTTTTCTTACTGGTATTACTGAACCTTTAGAGTTTTTGTTTTTATTTGTAGCCCCTCTACTTTTTGTTGTACATGCACTCTTGACAGGGCTTGCACTTGCAGCTGCACAAATGCTAGATATTCATGCAGGATTTGGTTTTTCAGCAGGATTTATAGACTATGTCATTAACTATAAACTAGCAACTAACCCTCTACTTATTTTACCGCTTGGTATAGTATTTGCACTCATTTATTTCTTTGTGAGTTACTACACCATTAAAATATTTAAACTCAAAATATTTGAAGAAAATAGTGAAAAAGAGACCCTACCTGCAAGTAATGAAGCTTTAGCTTTTATAGAGGCTCTTGGAGGTAAAGAAAATATTGTAAACACTGATGCTTGTATCACTAGACTACGCATGTCTGTAAAAGACAGTAGTCTACTGTTAGATGAAAGTTTTATAACGCTAGGTGCAAAAGGTGTCATACGGCCCGATAAACAGAGTATTCAAATTATCTTAGGTACAAAAGCAGAAGGTGTAGCTGAAGCTATAAAAGAAGCACTTTAATTTTTACTTCCTTTATCTGTTTGAGTTGTAAACACATCATATGTCTCACCAACAATGAGTACAGTACTGACCTTGGCTCCATCTTCCTCAAGCGCTTCATGAATGAGACGGACTTGGTCACCATTTTTTACTTTACTCTCTTCTCTACCCATATGCACACCATTTAACATATAGCTACCTACACCTCGTAATTTAAGGGTTTCTTCATTTTCCAACCCTTTGATAGTAACAAGATTTGACTCAACATTTTCTTTATCCTCTACTACTGTATCTTGAAAAGTAAATTGTTCTGGATTTACACTTGCATTAATTTGGGTAATGACCACCATACTTAGTATTATTTTTGTTATTGGTTTTATATATTTCATAATTATTTTCCTTATATTTATTAGATATACAGAATTATAATTAATTACTATTACCATAATATTAACTTATGAAATATATTCGTAAGATTTATAATCTTCACTCTATATCTTGATATATTAATAAATAATTGCTATACTCGTATACTAATTTAACTAAAATAAAAAGGGTTATTATTTATGCAAAAAACTTTATTGCTGTTATTCTTTTTCTTACTGAATGGCTGTTCATTAAATAGTATTTTAGCCCTAGGTGAAGTAGATAAAGTCCAAATCGTCAAACAAAACACCTATTTCTCCCATTACAGAGCATACTTTACAAGAAACCAATTAAAACCTATCAAAAGAAATCAAAAGTATCTCTATTTTTACAATAAAAAGAAAAAAGATTTAGCACTATTATTGCGTCGTTCTAACAAATATTATCTCTACAGTCTCTACCATCCAAAGGTAGGGAAAATAACAATAAATACCCATAAAAAAACACGATATAGCGATATAGTAAAAGCTTTAACACGTCAAGGATACTTTGCAAGTTCTCCTCGTGCAGTGGGAGCAACATCAAAAGTAGCTTTACGACGATATAAAGGAATTAAAACCCTCCTTATTGAGATAAAAGACTATCGTACTTTACAAATAAAATATAGAACAGCCATTAGAACCTATAATGCTAGTAAAATTGAACATATTAAAACCCGACTTCCGCACACACTTATAGCCAACTATTTTAACACTTACCGCAAACGAGCAACCACATCCGTACAAAAAGAACAGCTTGCACGTATTGCAAATAAATTACATTTAAATACACCAGAGATAAAGCAAGTCAAGCAAGAGATAGAAGAAGTTACACAAGAGGAAGAAGAAGTACAAGCCGTACTTGCACAAGAGATACCTGAACCCATACTTGTTGAAGAACCTGCTTCTTTTGACTATTATACACAAGAGGCTTCATATTATGAGCTCGATAACTATTTAACAGACAGTGCATCTAAAGACAACCTCTCTTTTAATCAATACACACAACTTAATAAAAGACATACACAATTAAAAGAAGTAAAAATATTAAAAGAAGGCTCGCTAGAAGAGTTGATTTCTCTTTACAAAACAAACAAGAATCCAAAATATAAAAGCCGTATTTTGGAGCTTATGAAAGAAGCGCAAAAATAAATAGTTATACTTTTACTATCACTTTAGAGATATCTAAAAGTACTGTTGTACCCTTTTGAACGTTACTTTCAATCTTGATTCCAATATGTAATTCGTCACAAAGCTTTTTAACAATATGTAATCCAATCCCTATACCCCTATCTTGCTCTTTATAGTAACGCTTAAAGACTTTTGAAGGGTTTTTAATCCCTTTTCCTGTGTCTTCTATACTTAAAAGTGTTCCGTTGAGATTAAGACGTACTTTCCCTTTTGATCTATTGTATTTTCCTGCATTAGAAAGTAAGTTATCTAGTATACGAGTAAAGGCATCTTTATTGGTCTCGAGAACACAGTTTTTTATAGTACAACCATAATCTATATCTGCATAAAGTGCCATAAAATATACTATACGATTTTGTACCAATGTTTCTAAAGAAAATTGTTCTGACTGGCTTGGAATATCTTTTAAAAAAACCTGTAAATTATTTTGTAAAGCTAGAATACTTTCAATATTATTTTCAAGTCTATGAATCTTTTGATTCTCTCCTATTTCTCTTTTAAAAAGAGAAAGGTTTATCTTCATCGAACTAATAGGTGTGTTAAAATCATGTAAAATATCTTTAACAAACTCTTCATTGAGTCTAAGTGCTTTACGAAGAGGTGTTAAGGCATACATAGCAAACAAAAATGAGACAAAAGCAGCAAAAAGTGAATAGAGTAAAAATGTACGTTTTATTTTATTTTCAAGTTTGACAACCCTATGGGTGTAACTCGTCTGAGGATAGATAACTTTCATTAAAAATTTGTCAACTGTTGGCACTTTAAAATAACTATAAAAGTCACCATCTTTATAAAGTATATTCTCCTCTTTGTCTTTATCTCTATCTACAAAATCTGTAGATAGCCCATCACACTGTATAGTGTAGGCACATAATTTCATTTCTACATGAATTTTCTCTTCTATCTCAAGTTTTTTTACTTGATACTCATGCCAAAAATTAATCGCTAGTAGTACTTCTAAAAGAATAAAAAATATAAAAAAACTTTTAAGAAATGACTCTAGCTCATACGTTTTCAATCATATATCCTTGACCTCTAATATTTTTTATCTCTATGCCTAGTTTTGATTTGAGTTTAGCCAGATTTACTCTTAAAGCATTGGCTGAAGGATTTGCTAAACAATCCATCAGAGTGTAACTATCAACAATTTTATTTTGTTGTATGATTAAAGCATGAAACAAATTTAACTGTACTTCACCTAATCCTATGGTTTTAACACCTTTTTGTAAAAGACGTGTGGTTGGGTTATAACATAAATCCTCAATACACAAAAGGGTCTCTTCTTGTTGGTATTTACTTTTAATACGAATCACTAGCTCTTCAGGATCAAAAGGTTTTTTAATATAATCTTCTGCCCCAATTTTGAAGCCTCGTGAAATAGAGTTAATATCAGTAAGTGCTGTAATATAGATTGCAGGTGTAGTATCTCCTGCTTCTTTGAGTGAAGAGAGTACATCAAAGCCATTGACGTCAGGAACATTTACATCTAATATATATAAATCATACGTTTTGGAAAAGGTAAGGTCAAAAACTTCTGTACCTCTATACGCAACATCAACACTATAGCCTTCAAGTTCTAAAAATTCTTTGAGGCTTGTGCATAAAATCTGGTCATCTTCAAGTAATAGTATATTCATCATGTCACAAGTATACAAAAAGTAGCATTAAGTAAGTATTACCTCTTCCAATTAAAAAAGAAGAGGTAAAATATTTATACAAGTGGAGAGTAATTCTCAATAACAAAATCACTCACAGTAATCTCAGAGAATCCCGCTTGATTGTTGTTACTAAGGAATGCAAAATTAAACTTGCCTACTTTTTTCAAATCATCGGTTGTAATACCTAAGTAGTTAAAGTCTGTGTATAGATCTAATGTAAGTGTCTTAAATGTATCGGGACTAGCAGGAAGCATGACTCTTCTGTGGTTTCCTCCATGGACTCCTGAAGCACGTATCTGTAGTATCGCTTCATGGTTAGACTTATAGCGTATCGTAACATGTCTACTATTTGTTTCAGTGAGGTCTACAGCTGGATCTGTATATACACCTGTTGCTTTACTGCTGATAGGCAGAAACATCTCAGCGTAGCCTGTTACTTTTGCTTTCATGTGTGCTACTGTTTTTCCATCTATTTTCACCAAACCATTACGGTTAGTTGGAGCTAATATCTCCGAGTTTCCTCCTACATGCCAATACTTATAGTCTTCTATCTTTGCATCTGCGGGGATACTAGTATCTACGTCTACAACTGGATGTAAAGAGACTAGCCCTGAACCTACACTAAAACAGTCATTTCTAAAGTTCTCATACCATGCATGAGAGAGTTTAAACTCTTTTGCATGATATGCAAGGTCTTTGCCTAGTGGAGAAGTACGTCTACCTTGTGCCATAAGCTCATAACTACTTTTGTCTGTGGCTAATTTATATTTATGAAAGATAGAGATGGCGTAGTTTTTACCCACTGCTGAGAAACATCCATTAGTGATGATGGTTTCAGGCATATCAAATCCTCTAATATTTGCCACTATACCCATAGCACAGGCTTTAGCTTCTGAGTTAGCTGCGTAACCTGACTTTGGCAGATTGGTTTGTGAGCTATCACCTATGACATAGATACCTTTTTTATTAGGCATCGTTGACTCAAAAGTTTTTAGGTTCACGGGACACCAACGCTTTGCCATATCAAAGTTTTCTCCAGATTTTACCAATCCCGCACTGTAAGCAAAATCTGATGCTCTCATGGTTGGGATATAAGTAACTACATCTGCACTATAGCTTGTGCCATCATCTGTAATAATCGTCTTCTTTTTAGCACCCACAGCAATACTGCTAATAGTTGTGTTTGGCTTCCAAAAAAGCTTTGCTCCTGCTTTTTTATAGTTATACAGTGTTGTCCATGCTTCTTCAAAGGCATCTTGTTTAGCAAAGCTCTCTTTAGGATCTAAAATTGTAATGGTTGCATTAGGTTTATTATCTTTAATAAACTGTGCTATCTGTCCTGCTCTTTCATAAGGAGCAGGAGGACATCTATATGCATTTTTAGGTGCTACAAGTACAACTTTAGCATTATCTGACATGCTTTCTAGTTGTTTCTTAAGGATGCTAATTTGCTCTGTTTCATTACCGTACATATCATAAGCATGTGGCACTTGTGCGTTATTTTGTACATCAATCCCTTCTATATCAGAATACTCAAATCCTATACCTGTAGCTACAATACAGTAATCATAAGAATGAGTTCCCCCATCTGAACAATGCACTACTTTTGCACTGTTATCTATGCTATTTGCTTTTGCATGTATCATCACGGCACCTGTCTCTATTTTAAGTTTTCTATAGCTTACAGTAAGTTGCTTGAGTGTTCTCTCGCCAGTGAGAACTTCATTACTTGCAAATGGGGTAATATACTCTTTTTTTGGCTCTATAATTTTAATATTAAGCGTACTGCTGCTTGGCATAAATTTACGTAAATATCTAGCAGCTGTTGCTCCTGCAACACCACCACCAATAATTACTACTTTTTTAAGTGTATTACCTCCAGCTACCAACTTCAAAGGAGAGACCATCAACACAGCTGCTGCAGCACTGCTTCCTTTTACAAAACTTCTTCTTGATATATTTTGTTTCATGTTTTTCTCCCTATACTAGTCCAGGCAATGCGCCTGTACTGTTACCATAACTACCATATTCTGTCATTGAGTCACCTAAAATATTACCTATTGAAACCAACAGTTGATTCCAGTTTGCACCGCCACATGAAAGTACACGTCCACCTTGAAGACCTGCACCTGCTAAAATAAATGGTGCATTTCTACTGCTATGATTAGCTGCGTGACCTATCTCACATCCATAGACAACTAAAGTAGAATCTAAAATAGGATTTCCATATATATCATTAGTATCTCTAAGACGCTGAATAAAATTTGCTACATGTTTAGAGGTCATCTTTCTTGTCTCTATATGTCCTTGATTCATGGCATGTCCAGAGTTATGATATGGATAGGATTTTCCATTATCACACTGCATATTATAATCCCAAACATCTGCACCAAAACTATAGTTAAATACCCTACATCTATCATACTTTAAGGCATTGACAATAATATCTTCATGTCTATATGCAATATCATCAAATGAATTACCCGAACTAGGCATACTGTTAAAAGATTGTTTCCATTCTTTCATATCTACCGCTGTTGCAGAGGGGTCAATGTTATTTAATGCATTTAACACATCATCAACTGCCTTTGAATGTGTTGCGAGTACATCATCTGTAATTAGCCCTCCACCTGTCATGATGGCATCTAACTCTTTTGAAATTTTTGCCAATCTACTCTTTTCTCTATCTGAGCTTGCTGTCAAATCTGCACTGATTGATTGATCAGTATAAACTTTGTTAAACAATGTCTTTGCACTAAGTGTTGAGGGTATCGCACGTCCTCTTTTATCATAAGAAAGGTCACGCCCACCATAACCACCATTTGTTTTTTGTACCATAATTGATATAGCTGCATCACCTCGCCACTTTTCAGCAAAGTATTGATCTATGCTTTCTCGTGTTTTATCTCCTCTCCATAGTGCGGCATATGCACCATGTCCAGCTGTACCAACAAGGTTAACACCGGAAAGAAATATACACTCTTCTTTCACTTTTTCAAAAGGAGAAGTCATAGCAGGAAGCTTCATAGATGCACCCGAACCACTAGGGTACCAATGCGAAGGATTAATTCCATCAGGGTGTTGTATAAGTACCAATCGCTTTATCTCACCAGTTGCTCCTGCTGCTTTTGCTTCAGGAGATAAAAATGGCACAGTCACACCTACTGCTGCCATTTTTTTTAAAAAATCTCTACGACTGTTTTCTAGTGTTTCCATCTTATCTTCCTTTTCTTGTAACAAATGAATTTAACCCAACAATATTTGTAAAGAGTGCTTGAAGGTCATACCCTTGTTGCGTAAACCCTTCATATATTTTTCTAACTACTTGATTATTCTCCATGTCTGCTTCACTCTCACCAGAAATATATCTATAGTACTGCATTGCCATACACTCAGGTCCTCTATCACTTGAAGCGATATACTCACTAAGATCTCTCATACTATTAGCAGGAATTGCTTCACTTTCATCGAACGTTAAGATACCCTTAAGTGTTACAGAAGTATCAATCGTTTTAGATCCACCATATTGTGATTCGTGCCACTCTTTGGTACGAAAACGTCCTGCTCCATCATAGCGTTCCATGACATATCCAATAGGGTCTAACATATTATGACAAGTTGCACATGATGCATCATTAACATGCTGTGCATAACGGTCACGTTTATTTTCACCTGTATGGTCTTTAATAGCTGGTACATCTCCACCATTTCCAGGCAGACCCATTGGTTGACACATGAGACGCTGAAGTACAAAGTTACCACGTTTAAATGGATGTGATTCTTCTGAATTGGCATACTTGCTCGCAACTGCTCCAAGTGTCAACATGCCATAACGCTTGTCTGTAGCACTGATAACTTCGAACTCCGTATTATTTGATGTACCCTCTTTATAAAATTTTGAGAGTACTTTTTTAGTAATCCAGTTGTTATTGACAAAAAGATCACTATATTTACTTTTTTCAGGGTCCTCTAGCACCATTCTAAAGAATTTCAATATCTGCTCACTTTGTGCTTTTTTTACTGCATCTGTGTACCCTGGGAAACGTTTAGGATTTTTATCTGCCAAGTTATAGTAATCATCACTAAGTAACCAACGACCGATAAAGTCATCAAGTCTCTCTTTTCCTGTTTTAGAGCCAAAGAGTCTAACAGCCTCTATAGATCTTGTGTTAACATCATCTAATTTTCCTGCTTTTGCAAGCCCTAACAATCTATCGTCTGGAGTAGTTCCCGACATCGCATAAGCAATAGCTGTTGCAATTTCATATTGGGTTAACTTATAGACATTTGTATTTCCCACACGCTGACCCATCTCTGAACGATAAAGGAAATGTGGACTAACCAACATATCTCCTACTATCTGACCCACACTTGCATCTTTAAGAAATTCTACCTTTTCGGCTTCTGTTAAAGAGCGTCTATATATTTTAGTTGCAAAACTGTTAAGGAATGTACTTTTAGATGCTTTACAGAAGTTATATCCATTAATCACACATTTTGTACCACTTCCACCTTTAAGTCTATCTATATATTGCTCATAGCTATGGGCTACTTGATTAAAAAATTTAACTTTATCTTCATCAACACGATTCATATTTCTATCAGAGTTGTATCCTGAAACCAGATTATCCAAAGGCATGTTCTCGGACTTAAGAGAGAGTCTATTAACTCTTTCCTTATCTGCATTCACTTCAAAGAGTGTATTAAGTGTATTTCTATACTCAACAGAATTAAGAAGTCTGTATCCTCTTACTATCGTAGCATTCACATCATTTGCTGTGGCACTCTGTGGTACTTGTGCACGAGGTATCAGTACCTTCTTTACATATAAACCAATAAGATTTAAGTCACTGTCATTGAGTCCTTTTGTATAACTAGGAGACATCTTTGAATTATGTGTCC
This sequence comes from Lepetodrilus elevatus, assembly GCA_034780755.1. Taxonomy (NCBI): domain Eukaryota; kingdom Metazoa; phylum Mollusca; class Gastropoda; order Lepetellida; family Lepetodrilidae; genus Lepetodrilus; species Lepetodrilus elevatus. Next base: position 7,104 of record JAVCKZ010098246.1, on the reverse strand, counting down.
ACTGAGCAAAACTTGTTGATTCATTCCAAAGTGTTAAATCTTTTTTCACCGTACCATTAGCACCATGACATACTTTACATTTACTGTTATAGAGTAACATTCCTTTATCTGTTCTGTTTCTAATATCTAGCGTTATCTCATTTGAAAGTTCGGATCCTGTCTCATTGATGGCATTAAGAGATACATAGTAAGTTGTATCTAATTTAAATACCCCAGAAGCACTTCCTGAAGTTTTTTTACTTCCTACGACAGTATTGAGCACTTTACCATCTACGATAATGTCTACTTTTTGTGTATTTGCACTTAGTGCTTTCCATGTTGCATCTATCTGCTTCGTACCATAATTATATACGGCACTAAGTAGTACAGGTGTTGCAGGTGGAGCATCTACTGCTGGTGTTTGAGGGTCAGGATTACCCACTTCATCCCATGCGTCTGTCCATCCAAATCCTGTACCAGGATAATAGGCAACATGATGTTGATTACACCATCCTGCTACTTTACATCTATATACTTTTCCTGTAGAACCTAACACCTCGGTTCCTACACGATATCTTCCTATATCATCAGGATAAGTAGGGTATATCTTTCTAGCCCGTACAGTTATTGTTCTTGTTGCTACTGCTTTATTGCCAGTAGTATCGGTAGCACTGTAGGTGACAGAATAGGTTCCAATCTTGGTTCTATCTACTCTTCCTTTTACAGTTACTGCAATTTCACCATCAACATTATCTACCGCTTCATACCCTAGCTCAATATATCTATCGTACTGTAAAAGTGTTATAGCTTTTGCACCCTCTAACGTAATGACTGGTTTTACTCTGTCAACTACTTTTTCTTTTACTTTTATGACTCTTGTTTGTCTAATGGCGTGATTGCCCGCAACATCTGTAGCATCGTAGTAACGTCTATAGGTACCAACACTATTTGTATCTACTACATCACCTGTTACGTGTACGTTGATAACAGTGTCTACATTATCATTCACTGTATAGCCTGGGTCTATAAAGCTTCTACCTTGTTGTATAAGTACCTCACTAGCACCTTTTAGTTTAATGACTGGTTTTTGAGTGTCATCAGATGGAGGTGTTGTCACACTATCTACACTTAGTCCATTTGCTAAGTAATGTGCAAGTGCATTAATCTTTGTACTGTTTGTACCTATATCATTTTTAAATATACTATTCATTGCAGCATGTGCATCTACATGTAAACCTTTTGCGTAGTGCATAAGTGTATTTTGCAGATAGGCTTCATTTTGTCCTTTGAGTACTATCCCTTTTGTAGGAGCATCTATACCTATACCATCACTTTGGTGACACACTATACAATTTGTATCATATAAATCTGCACCCTCTTGAAGCACTGAAGCATTGGTTTTTTTAAGTGATTGTCCTTGCCATGTCTGTTTTGCATAATAATTAGCCACTTTTGCTATATCAGTACTACTGTAGCCATCCATAATTCTATTCATTACAAAAGAATGGTGTTTTGCTGTTTTGTAACCGTTAAGTACTCGTGAAAGATAGGCTTTTCCTAATCCTTGAATGACTGGTATCTCGTTCACACCTGAAGGTTTTTCCATCCCATGACAAGCAGCACAGTTTGCTACTAACGTCAAAGTAGCATTATCCATACCATCTACCACCGGTCCTGGTATAGCTGTAGGAGGAATAATTACTTTCTTTTTTACAGTTACTATGCGTTTTACTGTAACAGCCTTATTTTTAGAATCATCTATTGCATTATAAGTTATAATATATCTTCCAACTTTTGCTGTATTAACTTTACCTGTTTTTATTACTTTTATATTTTTATGATAGTTATCACTGACTGTTGCACTTGCATCAATATAACTATCGCCTAAGGTCAAGGTCATATTTGCACTACCATTAAGATTAATCACTGGTTTTGTAGTATCTACAGTTGTTATCTTTACGCTATCTGTAGATATTGCATTATTATTGTCTTTTACTGTTATGGTGAATATATGTGAACCTAATTTATTAGGTTTGAAAAGTAGCGTTTTTGTACGAGATAGTACCTTTGTACCTTCTTTCCATACATAACTAACAATAGTACCATCACTGTCTGTTGCATGGGCATCAAATGAGAAGTTTTTATTTACTTCAAGACTTTTGTCTGAACCAGCATTAACATTCGGTTTTTGATTAACTATCACTTTTGCTTTTACTACAACTATTCGTGTTGCGACTGCAATATTCTTTGCTAAATCTTTTGCTGTATATATAACCTTGTATGTACCTATTTTACTTGTATTTACATTATTATTTGTTATTACTTTTATAATTCCATCTACATTATCTATAGCAGTCGCTCCTGCATCTATATAATCATCACCTAATGTAATAACTAACCTGTCACTACCTTTTAATGTGATAACTGGTTTGATATTATCAACTTCTATAGGAGGGGTCACAGCAGAAACTTCTTCAAGCTTTACATTATCTATAATTGCACCTAGACCATTATTTTGTGCTGCGAGCTCCTTAATCGTAATGATTTGTGTAGTACCATCTGCTATAAATATAGCACTATAATTTTTCCACTTCTTATTTGGTGTAACTGTAGCAATAACCTTACCATTTACAAGTAGCATAAAATCTGATGTATTTTTTCTTCTTGCATAGGCATCAAGTGAGAGTTTGTAAGTGCTGCCTTGTTTAGTTATTGCACGTTGACTAAGTGTATCTACTTTTCTACCTGCATCCAATTCTATCTTATAAATCCCTTCTGTAGCATTACGACCAAATCCATTATGCCACACTTCTGCCCTATCACTCCAATGTTCCATTTTGACGTATTTAACCTTGCGACCCTTTTTTGAGCCTTTGTGCTTCTCAAAACTTCCATTTTGTATTAAGTTTTCCCCTGCATAGGCAGTTGAATTTAATATAAAGATACAAATAATACTAAAGAATATCTGTTTTTGGTGTTTCATCTTCTCTCCTGTAATTTTTAAATATAAATAGTAGTACAATCAAAAAAACTTAATTTTTTAAGCTGTAATAATAGAGGAGACTAATAAGTCTCCTAATATAGTGTAGATTTTATTTTATAAAAAACAGTGGTCTCTGTTTTCTTCTTAAAAGTTTTTCTCGTTTCTTTTTATTTCCATTTTTTACACAAACAATAGGAAGTTTATTAATTTGTTCTGTATAGCTAGTATCAGAAAGAAATACATAGGGAACTTCTCCTTCAGGGGAAAAAATACCACCAATTACATCATCTTCTGTATAACCTTCTTTTCTATAACGCACTGTAGGCTTGAGAATCTTGCACGATTTATTTTCTATCTTTCCACCTACAACTTCAAATTCTTGAAAAAATGGAGCAAAGGCTTCTACTGTACTATCATCAAGGTCATCTGAAGGTGATTGAGCAGCATCAAGCATCTCTGCAAGGTCTGAACTAGTGCTTTCATCTGGAATATTTGTAAAATCGAAATCAAATGTATTATCATCAAGTTTTACAGACTCGCTTTGTGAATTTTGAAGCATTTCTACCATCTGAGCATTTGCATCATCATTGATATAATTAGCTCCAAATGTCATTGTTGTTCCCAATAGAAGTGTTGTTGCAGCAATACTTAGTATTTTGTGTGTTGTTTTCATTCTTTCCCCTTAGTGTGTAATATATTTTGACATTTTTATGGTAAGTAAATACAAAAATATCTCCTACCAATATGCACCTCATTGATACAAACCCTACAGGCTGTATACATAATAGCTTTCATAATTATAGACTAAGAGTGTGACCAAAGCATTACCCAAATCCACAAATAGATTAAAGTAAAAAATATTCAAACAAAAATATCGCCACTTTTAGTTTTCTAAATTGAGAACTTTATTCTACATTTTAGATAAGTTTGATGATATGCTTGGTACAATATTTGTCATAAGCTGAGTCACTTTTTTGTTAGATTTTTGGCTAAAAAATTATAACTTATTAAAATTTGATCTCAGCTTTTTCTACGTTATCACTTTTAATTATCTGCTTTTGGGGTAATTTGCAAGTGGCTCCCTATTATACGGTATCTCCTCTTATTTGATTATTTTCTATTTACGGATTTGGGATTACCACTTATAGAATCTCATTTATCTGTAAAGGCTATTCACCAAACAGTGGTTCTAGCTCTTTATATCCTCCAGTAAGATCTTCTGGATTATCAATACCATATATTTTGTATAATGTTGCGGCAATACTTAATGGCTCAAACCAATATGTACCACTCTTTGGTCTATGAAATATTCTTCCATTACTTCCATCACCCACTACACTAGTTTCACCAATAATCCCCTTGTGGGTAAAATAATCTTTACCACCTAAAACATATACATTTTGTAAATTTCCATGATCCCATCCATTGGCTGTATTCAAATTAATATTTCTTCCAAATTCTCCAAAAAGTATGATATTGATAGTTTGCTCTTTGCTAATAGCTTTTAAATGTGTCATGGCAGCCTTCAACGCTTTAAAGAGTGCACGCATTCTATATACATATGCCTTACCATTCTCATGATCATCCCAACCACCTAAACCACCGACACTACCTATAGTAACAACTTTTGTATCTGGATTTTTATTCAATATCTTAATAGCAGCTTCTAGCTTATTTGAAAATCCACTTACAGGATAAGGGTTCTCTCCCAAATCTGGCGTTTTAGAAGTTTTTACTTCATCTATAAATCTATCTAATATTCCTCTTTGATTAAATGCTTCTTTTATTTTTCCACTTTTATTTATTTGCTGGGAAAGAAAATCCATCTTATCATTTAGTTTTGGCACTGGTCTATCTCTGAAAAAATACCCATCTCCACCCTTAGACTTCTCTGCCTCTGTATAGTATGCTTTATTTCTAGTACCCCATCTCTTATATGGGTTTTGGAAATTAGGACTGATACTCACTGGTCTCAAATTTGGAGAAAGTGACTTCTCTTCATCATTATAGAATTGAACACCACCACCTATATCAACAAAAGGTAAAATAGTGTCTGAATTTATTATTCCATTTTCCTCAAGAACTCTTGCTAAGCTTGTAAACATTCCATCACTTGACTCCTTAAAGGAGCCTCTTTTATTTTCACTTGCACATTGACCATGAGCTTTATTATTGCTCTCCTCTCTCACAGCAGAATAGCAACATCTAAATAGTGTCATGTCTTCATTTTTAATTAGATCTTCCATCTCTGTTCCACCAGCTTCAGCCCAACAATTATTTTCTGTCGCTGTGATTCCTTTAAAGACTGTATCGTAATCACTTTGAGATTTTTGTTTTATCTCGTCTATATTACTAATATTACCAGCCAGTTGACTTGCTCCTCCAGAAAGGAAAACTACAATAGTTTGAACATTACTATTATTATTCGTAAAATGTATTTTACTGGTATCTAAAGTATTAGCATATGTAAAATCAGGCATCATTACAGCCATGCCTGCTACCAATGAGCATTTTATAAAATCTCTTCGTTTCATCTTAATTCACCTCTTCTTGCATGTATGTTGTTTCCAATCTGGATATATAGTCCAAAACTATAAGTGCTATATTTTCTTTCTTCTTCATATTATCTTCTGAAAATATATTATATGCATCTCTAAAATAGCTTTTATCATTTTTAACCACTAATACATGGTTTTGGATTAACTCCAATTCTTTTTTTAATGGTTTACGGGATACAATAGATTTAAATAGATACTCAACAAAATTATCTAGTGTCGAAACTGCACTATTTGTATCAATTTTAAAGTTACTATCTTCAATAAAATTTTCATCCCACCCTTCATCTTTTACGTCATTAATATATCTTATTTGTTCGAGACTGTATCTATTAAGTAATATTCTCTCTCTTATATATCTATGATAATAAGCAAAAGAAAGTGTATCCAAGGGTACTCTATATAATTTTCCTAATTTATATCTCATGCTAGCTTGATTCATATATTTTAAACGATAAGCAAAATAGCCAATAGTATCGTCTGATTTTATAAATCCCATTTTTCTAGTTAATGAATAGAAATTTTCTTCTGCACTCAAAGCTCTATTTGTATGAAAAAGATACTCTTTTGAAAAAATAATTTGCAATAATATATCTTTCCATGTCTCTGGTCTACTCGCAACTATTGCATCAATAATCTCCTGTTTTTTACTGACCTTGGTCGATGCAGAAAAGAAAAAATCTACTATTCTTGTAACTACCCCATTGGTAAAATCTGAAGATTTCACCAGTTCTTTGTAAAAATCATAACCCGTATGAAAAGTACTACCAAAAAGGTGTAAAGGTTTGTTGTTTTGATTATTACTTATTTCAAGCTTTCCCTCTTTGTTTAATCTCCAGTTCTGTAGAGCTTTTGCAGCAATAGGTACATGCGTATCATTTGCATCTAATGTAAATATTTCTAACATTTCTCTACCATTATCTTCTGGACTTCTAAAACGTCTCCAGTTATTTTCACTTATCATATGCTTATACGCAATATTTCTCATACCATTTTCATCTTTTATCATTGTACTAATACGCTTAAATATATTAGATACATCTAAGCCTATCGTACTACGTAACTCTGATGCAGGAGAAAACATAATAGTTTGAGTTAGGATATATGAAATCCAATTTCTCAAAAAATAACCATCAAGCTCATTCATATGAGCAAAACGTCTTAATTCATATTTTATTTGAGCTTTTACTGATATTATCTCACTTTTATCTTTTTCTATACTATTTTCAAGAGAAGCAATATCTGTTTTTTCTTCTTTTAAATCAGACTTTATATCAGCAATAAAACTTCCAGAATTAATTTTCTCCTCAAGCTCATGTAAAGGATAACCAAAAAAAAGTGTTGTCAATATATGATTTGCTACCTTTAATTTTTTTTCATCACTAAGTGCATTAAAGTCATCATCATTTATTTGCTCTAACTTATACTCTGATGATGATAAAGGTTTAACTTTAGTTGAAAAAAGATTTTTATTTTCCTCTACTGTTGTCACCTTCTTCTGTACCCGTATAAAACGCTTGACTACACGCATGTTGCCTGCCGCATCTTTGGCAATATAGCGAATAACGTACTTTTTAGCTTTATGGG
>JAVCKZ010098245.1:0-41162 GCA_034780755.1 Lepetodrilus elevatus | reverse complement strand
ACTCAGTTTTGAGAAATACCACTTTATGTGTTCGTGTTTTAATGTGTTCCGTATAGGAATATCAGTATCGTTCCCTTTTTTACTGACGGTAGTATATTAAATACAAAATTACGTATAATTATTTAAGTTGGCATCATGGCCTGAACATCTCACTTTCTGTCACCTTCACTTTACAAGAAGCCCATCGGGAAGATTTCTTTGCTTCGTGTTAATGTCCCAACATTTACACAACTAATTCTGAAATCCAAGGAACTTGTCTTGTTCCGTTTGTGAAGCTAAGCCTGTTTGTTCTGCACTTACCCTGATGATAAGAGCTGTCGGACCCCAGCCAAATGAGGGGTCCAGCAAGATGGTGTCTAGATGTTTTAAAGACAAACCTGACCAATTTTGAAGGCAGTATTTTACATTTTTCGACTGACAATAGTATCTTGTTTAAAATGTTTGCTTTCTTCCCTGTAAATTTAAATGACATTGGTTTTGTATTTCCCAAGCACCCATGGTCTTGCTAGTTGTATGTTCTCATGTCCACACATAAATGCTAACTGTAATTTGAACGATAACTATGCTTAGTCTAGACTGCAAGACTAGGCAAAAAGAATTGGTAAATTGTCACACCTGTGTGATGGTCTCTGATATCAATGAACATGCTTTTTATTTTTGAAGCCAAAAGTTCAGATACCTTAAGGATATCCATATGTAAAGTTTGGAGAAAAAAGCCCCCTTCCTGTGTGAAAGGTAGCACCTATTTTTGTAGTCACTGACAATTTTGTCAGATGTTTGTCTTTAGATTAGACCTGAAGTCCTGCTGACTGCTTTCAAGGGATCGTAATTTCGTCTGTTGTTTGCTGGACGGCGGGAACCGGGAGTTCTGCACACCCCTACCGGTCATTTTGTCCAACACCTGCATGTCAATAATTAAACACTTTGTTCATTACAGACACACCTTTGCTGGACAAGGGCTTATGTTAATACCACCCCTCGCCGGGCGCCAGATGTGTAGCAAATTGCTCACATTTCACATTCATATACTTCGCATCCACCCTTTTAATTGGCATTTTATACCATGTTATTTTTCATTTCTTTACACTCTGTTAAAGGGGAATTACTGGAAAATTTGTTAATTTGTATTTTCAATTTTATAGGGTTCATATTAATGCAAATTGGTTGATGTTTCTTGTAGAAGTGAACTTTTTTTAATGGTTGACATAATGATAACTGTTTTTAATTTTATTATTACCATAGTTCTTTTAAGGGTCCACTGGATAATCCTGAATTGCTTGAACACATTTATCAATATTAAATACGAAATTAGACCAGAATTTTGTGACAATTACCATGTCAGTTCACATCATATCAAGAGTATCTGTTAATTGACAAAAGTGTGGTCTTCGTGAAATATGATACTTGAAAGTAAAACTGATATTTTTATCATCACATACTTCCATATCTAACAATCTACTATTATTTTGAGTGCTGTAATATTATTGGAAAGTATGCATGTAGTCTTTGTAGTGTTTTATACCATACACATCTTTAAGCCTCATTACATTCATAACTGCTGCAGTGCATTTAACCATCTCCATGCTGCAAGCATCCCAAGATACCTTACAGGAAATAAAAGTGATAGTGAATGATCTATCACTGAGAGGGTTACGACTGTCCTACAGTCCAGTAGATTAGACCAGTGCAGACTGTCCACAATGGCTGACTGTCCCAGGTATGACCACAACGTTCATGCCGTCCATTGAGCCAGTGCTTTATCGTCAGTTTAATTCCACCCAGATTTACCACCTCAATTCACCTGACATAGATCAGCCCTTTTGCATTGAATGGTAATCCATCGGCAAACTTTCAAAATTTCAGCCCCATTCCACTCCATATCTTTCCTTGTCTGTGGCGGATATGCGGCGCCCTCTGGTGGGATTAATATGGAATGAGAGGAGATCTAGACAATCGGTGGATGCATGTCTAAGTGGGTTGTTTATTTCATGCTGTATATCATGCTAAGTCAAATATCGCTCGAATCTTGACCTCTCATTGACTGTGTCTGTTTCTGTGTGGAAGATTGCAAGACAGAGCAGGAATTTGTATTGTTAATATATTCCAGGATCATGCGGTTTATATCTGAATGTCTTTAATGTCTCATAAAGTAAATGCTTTGTGTAGACAATCTGGAAATAGTAGTAAAAGAAATTATCATAAATCATGAATGTTCTTTGTACCTTTATTGCTTGTTGAAACAGAATCAACATTTTATGTTATTTTGAAAAAAATAACAATTGCGAGCTTGTATCTTTGTAACTTAATTGTCCCTTGTTGTCTTAAGAAATATTGCATCTTTCCATCTTATCTAATTAAATAGGTTTCAGTATTTTACACTATCATTATTACCGTTATCCTATTTTGATTATATCAATCCAAGACCAGAAAATCGTTTGTCAAAGCTTGTGTATCTACTACGAGACCATAAGGACTCTAGTAATGATCTCTAATACACGACGATCGTGCTCTTAGGAGAGCTCTGTGGCCTCATAGTGGATATGAGAGCTTCAAGAAACGATACCCTGGAACATTTTTACTTTGTCCAATGGCAGAAATACTGCAACAAGCATTCAGTACCATGGAATGGCAGCTGGCAGGTTTACCAAGCCATGTGCCAACAGTATAGTGTAAGCTGGTAGTACTGTTGTTCCCTTTTTCTTCTACTGCTGGTCTGTGTAAAGAAAATAAGATGGACACAGACCATCATGCCACTGTTATTATTAACACATATTTGTCAGATGTTGAACCACATGCAGCATACGACCTGCTTCAACTTGTAAAAGAAGCTTCAGGTGGCAGGTTTTAATTTTAGCACTGCACCTCAAAATAGAACTTGCCACTGTCACCATTCTTCATATGAAATTTAGTGTCTGGTATATGCAGACTGTGTTATTTGCCAAGCAGCTAACGCACAGGTGTCCAAACAGACTTGCCCTTCTACTTGTAATTACCAAGATTTATTGTGTTTTTGTTGCACATGTTGCTCTGAATATTTCCAATTAAGTTCTAAGACTATGTAATCCGGCAGTGCATTAGTGTTCAGAACCTACTTCGGCAGCGACGTTGAACTCCATATTCACTCACTCCAGAATCTACTAAAAGAGTATTTCATAATTAATGACAACAGAATGTCTATTCTTGTTTGATGCTTTTCTCTGATGCTTCAACAGATACTCTGCCTGCAGTAATGCATGTTTGATGTTCTCAATGTCCTCATAGCAGTGTTAAAAATGATAGAATCACTATGGAAAGATAAACTTTGATACATGACGGGGACCGCTTGGTGTTTGGATGTACAATATTGACTTTCTTTCTGTGTGGGGTTGATCTATATTCAGGGGCACCTTAACCCGTCTCTTCTCTATACTTTATTGCCACAACTTTTCATTTGGCATGCAATAACGATTTCTTCATAAAAGAATATATTTACTGTTTACTGCCATCTTGGTTATTATGAATCCTCAAATTGTACGAAGTGTTTGTTTGAAACAATGTTCATTGAAACCAATACTACTTGGACAAGTACGAACAAACATCATAAAAGACTGTTATGATTATCACCTTCATGATCTTGCATACCTCGTGCTACGATCTCACTTTACCTCGTGCTATCATCTCACTTACGTCGTGTTTGCACCTCTATATTTGTACACACGGCACGGAAGGCTTAGTTAGAACGCTTCGGGAGCAAGTGTGCTGTGGAGCTTGAGATCTATATTTGCTTGACAAATAGTCCGACGCTGAGGAGTTGAACTGCCCCGTTCAGTGTGTGGAGTTTGACTCCTCCGATCAAACACAGAGTAAAGTAGCTCTCATTAACGTCGCAAACAAACAAACATTGCAGGTTTGTATTCCGTTCAATCACTGGACGTTTTGACGTTAACGTCGGTGCCATCAGTTGGTGTGATTTGGATGACGTCATCTTGGCACTTTCTTGATCTGGATGGTCCAGTGATGGAGGCATGGTAGGTGGTCTAAAATCAGAATCTGTACAAATAACTATCGTGGACAACTGTTTGTCTTTTCATCAAGAACTTTTCAGAGAACATATCTACATGCAGTGATAATGTGTATCATATGTAGTTATCACCATCGGTTACTACAAAAACAATGCTATAGGTTCCCCTCCCCCATTATCAGACCTCTGGGTCACTGATGTCAAGGAAGATTCCATTAAATTCTGACCAATAATTCATGAATAATTATTATTAATAATATTATTATTGATCAAGTAGTTCATCATCTATAGGCACTTTTAGTTATATTTAAATTATTTTTAATGCTTTTTTATTTTGGTCAGAATATATAAATAAACCTTTAAGATAAATATTGTCACATTTACGTCTATCTACCAGTATATTCAAGCCACTGATGACAATGAATAAAGCTAGTGTATTTAATAGCAAACATCTTGAGCCTGACATCCTGACAATCTTGAGCCCGACTTTCTGAAGATCTATTTACATCACCTGTATCCAACCTTCTTATCATACCAGGGATAATCCACGTAATTCTGGCACCATGTTCTTTATTACTAGCAGCTCGTACACAGAGCAGGTTAAATCTGGGAGAGTGTCTCTGTCGTGACTACCAAGGTACTCGTAAGACACATACTTATTTCATACGTTGGTTGGGATTAGATGTGTTTGACTTACAGGTTCTGAGTGAGCTATCAGTCGTGGTAGCCTGCCATGTAGTACTCGGGCAGAATAGTATCTATAGTCAGGGTTTCAGGACATATCATCAGACCCTATCTGGAGCTTGTGGACTGGCTTTTGATATGTTATTTATATAATATGATAGTCAGGACAGTTTGTCAGGCCTCTGGACAGTTTGTCAGGCCTCAGGACATTTCTTCAGGCCTCAGGACATATTATCATATTATCAGGTCTCGGGACATATTGTCAGGTCTCGGGACATATTGTCAGGTCTCGGGACATATTGTCAGGTCTCAGGACATATTGTCAGGTCTCAGGACATATTGTCAGGTCTCAGGACATTATCAGGTCTCAGGACATATTGTCAGGTTTCAGGACATATTGTCAGGTCTCAGGACATATTGTCAGGTTTCAGGACATATTGTCAGGTCTCAGGACATATTGTCAAGTTTCAGGACATATTGTCAGGTTTCAGGACATATTGTCAGGCCTCGGGACATTTTGTCAGGTTTCAGGACATTTTGTCTGGCATCGAGACAAATTGTCAGAACCTATCTGCAGAACCTGACTTCTAATATGGTGTACATTAAAATATGGTATACAGGACATATTGTTAAGACTTGCCACATATTTCAGAATTTATCTGCAGTTTGAGGACTGGTATAAACTGAAATATGGGGATTGTGATGTGTAGTGAAGATGTTGTTGGCAATCAATCAGAATCCCAGCATTGGTGTTCTTCACCTTACAACACTGCCTGGCCTCTGGAAGAACATGATGAATGCAACCTCCAACATGTTCCCATTGGGTAAAACTCTCAGTGAAAGAAAAAATAACACCATTCCATTTACAAAATCCATTGTAGATATCAATATTTCACCTACTTTGAATGCTACATATCTCATGACTCCCCTATGTTCTGTATCGCTATCTCGGCACAGTATAACTACTTTTTGTACTTTAGTACTGATAGTGTTATATTCTGGAAATTGATATTTTCACTTTACCATTTAGTTTCTTTTTCAAGTGGAATAGAATGGCATTAGATGAACACTCACCTTGTACTACTTATTTTTTAAGTTAACTTTTCTTCACCAAGTAGTAGTATGAAATAAAAGCAGATAAATTAGATTCCTGTCACCACGCTAATGTGTTCTAGAGGAAGCGTTATCAAGAACACTTCTTGCCTATTTTCTGGAGGAAGGTTCTCTACAGTCTGGTGGAATCAATATGCTTTCTGAGATAGGTTACAAGCCCAGATTGATGGCTTTGCTTCAGGTTCTTCCCGTTTGATATCCCATATTATTGACATCAAATCAAGAAACATCGAGCTGCTGTAAATTTGTGCTTCTGAAGAAGAATCTGTTGCAATTAAATCATTTGACCTGTGCCTGGCCCCACTTCACGAATATAGCGGTGGGATTAACCTCTGACTCTGTATTCTGATTCGACTAAAAATCACAATGATACAAGTTTCTTGAACGTGACGGAACTCCTAACTAGGCACTGATAAGAAGCTCTATTGGTTTCTGTCCCCGATGTGTTTCATTTTGGAGGCATCGCTGATTGTCATTAAAATGTCGGTGACTATCGCATATCATCTGAACATGACCATGTATCGGAATTTGATACAACATCCTGAGTAACATTCGCCACTGGTCACGTCAAGTTGTGGCAAGTCAAGTCAAGAAATACTATTATGATCATGGATACCCAACAGGCAGTTTCACACCTTTGCCCCACTGAATGACCCCCTGAATGACCCCCTGCTCCATTGAGAGTGTCACTCCTGTGGCCTTCTGCAGCTGCAAGACTGAGATGTGAGGCTCTGAATAAAGCACTAATAAGTAAACTGAAGTCAATTCAGAAGGTCGTAGGTCAATGTTGGTAATAAGAAGGTCAATAGGTATGAGAGTAGAATACAAAGGTCTGGCCGCAAGTGAGTACTGTACACTCAGGGTGTAATATTTGCCAGGCTAATTATCTGCCAGAGTAAGGGTTACAACCACTAACCATCCTGTCAATATGATTTCTTTTCAATATTATTTGATGTTTTTGTGATATTTGGTAGTGTATTGCTTAGGCTAGGTTTGGTTTACAGATCTAGTTTCTTTGGGTAGCTCGTCGCAAATGGGTGAAAGATTCCTGCAGCGACGTTAAACTCCATATTCACTCACTCACTCTTTGGGTACCATAATATGTTCTTAGTGACTGACATTTATTTGGTTGGGTGAGCATGAGTTATTCTGTTTTTCTCACACTATTTCAGATCCAATGTAGTGATGTGTTAATGATGGGATGAGAACCTAAAGCAATAAGTTCTTATCTTACATACTTATATAACACACATACTGTCCCATGTCCTACTACAATATGTCCATAGAAATTAGAATATTAATTTGTTTTCCAACCACTCCACTGGTAAATTTCAATAGCATTTCATAATATTTCTCCATAGTGAGAGTGCATTAAGAAACATTAACATTTTCAAACCACTATATATTTGATCATCATATAGCATCTCTTTAAATAATTAAGTTCACATCCTTTTAGTATTACATATCATTACTACTATCTCACTATTTTATGTTAATACCTTCACAAGATTGACATCAAGGATTTAAAGATCCAGTCTCTTGATTTCTAGACATCTCAATACTAGCAGAGCCTTGAAAAACATGTTCTGATGGCTTTACCTGTCGCATGTTGGTGCAAGCCAACGCTACCTTCAATAAGAGTTGTCTCTATTAGCATCACTTTCACTGATTCAGGTCGCTAAGAACATAATTCTATTAACCCAAACTTATTTTTATTGGCCATTTTTTTTCCAAGTCAGTTTACGAGGCGTCTGTAATTTATGAATAACTATCTCGGCATGTGTGTTTTATGAATAAATATCTCAGCTTCTATATGCAGTAGCATCATTAACCTGTGGCCTACTTCGATGTACAAGGTGTAAATCTTGTAGATATGTGTGCATGCATATCCTGTGGCAACATCCCACGTGGTAACATGGAGAGGCAGTTCCACCTTGAGACATTTGAACATTAATGGCAGGTTTTTTTAGCCAGTTATGCCATGAGCATCAGCAGTACACATGTGTGCATATATAGTTACACGTTTCAGCTAAGGTATGAATGTCTATTTTTAATTGCCAATCTTACATGTATGTACATCTATAGATATCTAAGAAATAGAGATATGATTAAGAAAATTAACTGCTTGATTGTTGATAGAACAAAAAACACATGGTTCATTAACTGCTTACATTTGCATATTTTAATGTTCTTTACACTTTCAAAAAATACCCACATGTACCATTAGAAGCTGTTTATTTTTATACGTCTGGATAATATTCCTTATTATTATGCTGATATTTCTCTATGCATTCTGAATTCGTGTGAATATGGCATTTCTACCAGACTATAGCCCAATGTAGTTTTACTTGGTCCTTCCACATGAATGTATCCCTAAATTAAATTTTCATATCTCTGGCCAGATTTTGGAGGTCTATCTTCAGCTTACACTTCTTTGGCACACCTGAACAACACACCTGTAATTAACTCATTATCTGATGCAATACCTGTGAACTGAGGCGAAATGTTTCAATTATAATGTCAGTAGGTTGTGCACAAATACAAGCGCTACTGGAAGCGTGTAAAGCTGAGCTGTATCTTCGTACAATAGGAGGCAGATCTGCCGAGGGTTGCTCTTTGTGTGTTCTATCGGCAGTGACTTTGGGTGTTACAGTTATGAAGGTTTCTGACAACAAAATGCAATCAATAGAATAAGAATTGCCCTCTGTGGTGACCTGGTAATGAAGTGTGTATTGTTTTGTTGGTGGTCACTCATTCATGGAATAAGGTATTTTGAGGAATGGTAGGTATACTGAGGTCATGTTTTGAAAGTTATGAACCTCACCATGAATATCTGGTCAGTTCACTTGCTAAATATTTAAGAATATTACTATTAAGTAATGTTGGCGCATATGTACATAGTTCACACTTTTGGGATTGCCCATGTTGCTCGCTCATGCACATGTTTATGTCTGTGCACACACATACACATGCATACACATGCACACACACACACACACACACACACACACACACACACACACACACACACATACACATTACACACACACTCACACATACACACACACATACACACACACACACACACACATACACACATGCATCACACACACACACACACAACACATTACACACACACACACACTCACACATACACACATACACACACATGCATCACACACACACACACACACACACACACACACACACACACACACACACACACAACACAAAACAACACACACACATGCATCACCCACACCTAAGAGACTTGAACATGTTGAGCTCACAATTCTCCAGTTTCACAGTATTAACTATTTCTACTTATATCTCTCTCGTCGCAAATGGGTGAAAGATTACCGCAGCGGCGTTAAACTCCATATTCACTCTATCACTACTTACATATCTCATGAGTAGTCGTATTTCCAGCCTACAAGATATGTCCAACTACACTGTGAGATCATATCTATTTGTGGTGCACGTTATGCATTACATGTACACCAGTATACAACATTAATCCTTCTATAAATATTGATCCTGTTAAAGCTGTAGATTTATTATACTGTGCAATTGATATTCTTCTCTCGAAGCCTCCTGGATTTACCTAATCCCATGCCACCACACGCGATCATCTTTTCATTACATTACATGATTAAAAAACTTTGTCGTTCGCATCTTGAATATAATATTTATTGAAGATATTAAGTTGGATTTCCTGTTGCATCAGAACTACTTGACACTTATACAGGTTTCTCTGGTTTCAGATAACAGTGGAACATAGCTGAGCTGCTTGTATTGGGACGGTCTTCCTATTTGGTTTGAGTTTGGCATCTGGACATTTGGTGAGTGTCTTCTATATGCATATTACAACACAACATTTAGTGTCATCTTATACAAACAGATGCTTAACAATTCTAATTTATCATTTTTAATATTTGTTTGTTGAACATGTTATATCGTACACAAACTTAAAAATAAATATGACAAATAATTTTTGCCAAAAGATAGGCGTGGATATCCTATGTTTCCAACAAGGTGTGTAGACTTGTTTGTATGAAGTATCTAAATATGTCAGATATCCTTCAATGCCAACTATCTTCAATATTCTGATCTCTGCATTGTAAAGTGGGAGGGACGGTATTTATACATTCCTGTCAACCTGTTGAATGTTTGGGCAGGTATTCCCCCACTCTCAGTGTGTAATGAACAATACGTCGTACAATTCCATATGTTCCGGCTGAACCGCCGTAACTGTGTGGTAATGTTTGGTTACGTGTTTGTTGTGTTTGGATCCAGGTTTGTGACGACCAGCGCAAATATTTGATACGTCACCTCTCTGCAATTATGGCTCTGTGTCTATTTGCGATATGATTCGAAATTTCATAACTGGAATGTTCACGGAATATTTGGATGAGCAACCTCGCACTGCTAGCTGTAGAGATTTGTGGAGATCATCCGACATATTTCTTGTATCTATTTTGTTCGTGGAAATGGACATTTTATCAAATTAATGTAAAGTCGACTATGATCAGTGATAGAGATATAAACTATAAATTATTTTGCAAATATATTTTAAAACTGTGCTTTTTGCCTTTTATTCTAAAACTGTAATCAATTAAAAACGTTCATTTTTATTTTATGATCATGGTGACAATATACAAGCCAAGCATACACACAGACTACACCAATTACTCTAAGGTTTGATTTACAGTTACCTTAGAGTTACACCATTTCATACAGGAGATCCCAGCATGGACAAAATGCCACATAAACATTTTAAAAAGAAATACTCCCGCAACATGTAGTTTTGTAAAGCATTCCTGCATATTTGTGCTCCCAGCCGACTTGATGGTAAACGCGATATTGACCTGAGAAAGCATTAATATGTGCTCCGTCAATGGCTGATTTGACACGGAAATGCAATATTTCTCTTTAGGATAATCCCATATGAATGCCCTATTATTTGTGTCCATGCCTCTTTACTCGCTAAGAAGCACTTATATATCAAGATGGTTTATCACATCACACGGCTGATTAATTACAAATAACAAATTCTTAAACATTGCAATTGCTTCTAATAACAATTTTAACCTCTAGCATAGGTATCGCCTTGAGAGAGACTTAGATGTAATAACTTAATGACTCGAGTTTCCTTTGAAGTTCCTGTGTACATTGGGGTGGTGGCCTATCTTTAGAAGTATGTTCATGATAGGTTATATAGATTATCATATGTTCAATGCTTGAGTAACATACAATAGTTGTCCATTTGGAAACTATACTTTGTATGTTGTGTGTATACAACTAAGTACTACGTGTAGAAGTACTTCTTGATTACTAACATCGTGGTGTTCATGTATTTACATTCTAATTAGAATTATGATATTTCCGAATGTCAAATCATGACATGCCATATGTCATTTCGTGATAATAATAGCGAATCTAATTATTCATATGCATACAAATTGTAACGTATAAATGCTTAATGCATAGACATTGTTTGGTAGTGAACAATCGTGACTGACTTACTTTAGTGGTGTCATTTATCAAGGCAATACAAGAGCTTTGAAAACAGTAATATTTTCTAATCTTGTCAAGACTCAAAGATATATATAGATGTATTGGAATAATTATCAATGAATGCATTTTGATGTATTTTGAATGCATGTATAATAATAATATTATTTATACACAGCAATAATTATGAATCGAAATTTACTTTCTTCCATTTTTACCAAAATCAATTATTGAATAAATTCTAATGTTGCACAAATCGTTGACATTATACTTTCAACATTGTTCATCCTGTTTGAAAAAGCGACAGGCAGCATTTGGTACAGTAACAATTTGGGGGAATGTCACGCAATTCCAAAACTGCAACATGCCATGGCTCTAAGGAGACGTTTCTGACTTTTCCATTGAAGTAAAACCTGGGGCAGTACTCTGTCTGTTTGCAGGAGTAGTTTTAAATCACGCTCGGAATTTAAAAGATTTGAAGAAGCAAACAGCAGCAGCACATATCACTGTGTTGCTATGTTTAACACTGGTGTGGTGCTCTCACTGTAGATACACCTGATGCTGTTTAGCTGAAAGGATAGTTAGCTGCACAAACACTATAAGTGCTGGAATTGCTGCGTAATTTGACGGAATGACGCCTACTTTCACAAATAAGAGTTTATTCAAGGTTTATATAAGTCTATACACATACAAAATAGCAGTCTTTAATATGCTGACATGTATACATTTTATTAAGGATGGCTTGCAAAATTGTGCATTATAAGAAAAATAATTTTTAAATTCATGTTTTTGTCGTATATATGTACATAACAAGTAATTTGAACAAGCTACCTTCTTGATGATAAAATCTGTGACAAAATTTCCCAATGATACAATTTCTCCTATAATTACATGGTTGAATGAAAACTTTTATGAAGTATTTAAAACCTATTATACATGTATATACAGATTAACAGAAATAAAAAGTATTTAATAGAATCCTATTAGTGGTAAAAGTGATAATTGATTTTTAAAATTTATATCAATACATTTTATATTTGTGTTGAAGTGCCTCATCCGAGAGTTGATCAGAATACTTATCGGACTAACAGAATAATAGAAACATTGTTTTTGGGATAAGTGTATATTTGTGTTGCTTAGTGTAATATTTGCGTAAATAATCCGTACAAGAATCTTGTTTTTGATGTTCAATCACAATCGTTAATTGATCTACGTCAATCACCTGAACTGACAAACAGATTACATCCAGCTCGTCAATTTCCTCCCTTTGATCATCAATATGTTAATTGTACTTAAACTAATACTAATAGCTTCCCATAATGGCAGGTGATAAACTGATTTAACACATTGGTGGATATTGCCGTGTGTGCCCAGTGTCTAGACATGCAATATAGAGTGATTGTCCAAGCTCATTGGCTGTCACTGCATCAGTTACCCAGTACATTTGTGTGTGATAATGCAGAATTAGTGTAACATTGTACAAACTGATAGATCGTCGCAAATGGGTGAAAGATTCCCGCAGCGACGTTAAACTCCATATTCACTCACTCACAAACTGATAGAAGAGATTCTCATCATTAAGTCATATTTAGGAGGTAAGTGAGTTCGTTTTTTGTATGCATTTAGATATAAGGTAACTTTCAAATTACAATTATATAAATCAGTTTACATATAGATTTTGTGCTTAAATATTTAACTCAACATGTTTTTGAACAAGATCTGAGATGACCTGATCACGTTGTAGAATTTCTGTGATCAGTTTTTGCATCAATGCTTCTATTCTAATCACAATCAAATATATTTTAAGTAGTTCCTTTTATTATTTTATTTTATTTTAGTTTAATTTAGAAGTTTACATGTAGTTTAGCTATTTGATTATTTGGATTAAAAAATAAAATATACAAAATGTGGATCAGGTATACATTTTAAATTTAAACTAGTTAAAGTATTCAAATAATAATCAAGTTATATTCTAAATGTATCTAAAATATATCCATATTTTAAATTTTCTCTGATTTTAATTAACTTTATGTGATTTTTCTATGTATTTATCTTGAAATGGTATTCATTTGTTTCTGGTGTATTTGGTGCATTCCTGTGTACATACCTGTATTGCACCAGTGTTTATTATTAGTACCAGTACACCCCGTGCACCAGACCCTGCCTATCAGTGTACGCATGAGATAAAGAGATAATGCAGACATTGAAACTCCCACCTATAAAGGAGTTCCACTTTGTGATGTATTGACATGGACGCAATCGAACAAACATAATTCACGTTAAAAATGTGCATCAAAATCGTCTCAGGGAGCCATTCGTATTCAATTAAATATTTACATTCTGTGTTTAAATAATGGGTGAAGATGAGATCAATGAACTGCATGTCATATGTTTGATAAATGTAGAAGGTGTGGTGTTACGTATTTCAATATTGCAACATAGCCGGTCATGTGTGTATATGCAACGTGTTTTTATGAAAGTGAAAAGTGATGTGATTCAAATTCAATGTTTATGATATGACACTATAAAAACATTAGAATATGCAAGTCTCCAAAACAAAATAATATCTGTCAGTAACTCATTGAGTCAAATTTGTTTTTGTCCTCGAGATTGTAGTTTTGTTATGTTTTAGTATGTGTATATGCATAGAGATACTTATAGATAAATGGACATATCTGTATATACATTGTATATGTATACTCTTGAACCTTATCACAGAAACCGGATACTTCAGGGATACTAGTATCAGAAATTGTACGACAGATCGCCATGTTAGTTAATCAAATAATGACACAGCACATTCTTTTCCTTGCTTGATGATCGGTGAGCTGAAGTTTCAAGTAGTTTGTCGCATTGATATGTTTGTGATGGGAGGTGGACCTGCAATAACTGTTATAGTAAGACCGGCGATGATACGTAATTATATGCAACTAAAAATGATAACTACTGTATATATACACTATACTGTACCTCCACAAAGTTAGTGTCATACTTCACAGAAAAGATAATGGGTTAAAATCCAATGCTGTAAACTACTACTATGCTAACATAACAAAGTTAGTTACATTTTGAAATAATTATTTTTTTCTCTCCATAGAATATTTAGTTGTATGCTATAAAGTGTTATACACATTTTAAATGGTTGATTTCTTTTTACCAATGCATTACAAAGAGTATTTAGGGTTCAATCATTATTTTTTCCTTACATTGATTATTTTGTTATTCTACATACATTTTAATGAGCATTTTAAATGGATGAACATGTTCACCAAACATTGTTAAATTCTGAAATCATTAATCTTTTTTTTTTTAATGGATTATTTTGTCATGCTGTAAATTTTTATGAACGTTTGGAATTGTCAGACATTTTTACCAAACATTTAACAATAATTCCTTTGTTGCTAATCCAATTGTTTGATTCATTTGCTGCGATACTACAAGATGTTTGCACTTGCATGCATGGCAGAGATGATACAAAAACACCAATATTGACATGTCGCCTCGGCTTCTGTTCTATTTCATTGATTCCATAGCTTCCATTTTACATTCTCCGCAGAAATTACCTCCCTTTAATCTTCATCTCCACGTGTAGCGATCGTTGGCTGGTGCGTCGGTGAAAGAATATATTGATCTTTTTGGCTGCGGTATTTGTATGTTTTCAAATCTAACAATTGTATTATTGGGATATGAGTTGTGTGAAGCATGGATTGTTCACAAGTCGTGCAGTGCATTTCGCCTCTCGTTACACTGTTGAAAGGGTTTTAAGATTCAGAAAACGTATTATTTGAAGTGAATGCTGAATGATATTTTAGAGCATTATACCAGGTGAGACTATTTTTTGTTTCGTTTCAAACTTAGCAATAATATTGAGTTCATGTTGTTTTTTCCAATATCTGTAAGAGTAATTACTTTGGTCTATGTTGTTGTATTCAATGCCATGGTGTTGTCATACTGCCAGTACTCACAGGTTTACTGCAACTATCGGTGCTATGGATGTTGTGGGTGCCATAGGATTGGACGATGTGTTGATACCACGTCAATTTGTTGATACCATGTCGTCTTCTGGAGTCCAATCCGTTTTTATCCTACATTAAAAAGTTAGAAGTAAGTGCATTTTAGATAAATAAATGGACACTCTATCAAACGATACCAACTTGTGCGCGAATGCATGCCATATTTTTCAGTTACACCACTTGCCCCTTGGCTTTGATGGAGGATACCCTCTGCCTCATACATATGTACCAGTACCCATCTAGCTTAGTATTCAGTAATTATAGTCCAAAGTATCGTTTCACAGAGCTCTCTTAGCTGCTAAGAAACCATAGCGCTCTCTTAGCAATGTATTAGCTATTGGCAAAGAGAGTGCTATGGTCTCTTAGCGGCTAAGAGAGCTTTGTGAAACGATACCCAGGTACTATCAATAAAGTAATTATTATTCAGATGGCATTATGCAATAATTAGTGTGTTCAAATGGTATTAAAACATTCATTTATTATTATCAATCAACATGGTCAAATGGTATCAATAGAGTAATTATTGTTCAGACAGAATTAATAACATAATTATTATCTCTAAGATTACCCATTATTATTATCATTATGATGGAATTAATATGATATTTATCTGGTGGATAATATGTTACTTGGTGTGGATAATATGTTACTTAAATATACTTGGAGCTTAACGGATAATCTTTAGACCTCACCTGAGTGCTAGACTTGTCATCTATATGTTCACCTACGCTGAACTCTTGTGTGCCATACATTCACAGCCATACTGCAGTTCATGTGAATGTGTTTTGAAGTTTGTCATGCTAATTCCCATACTCATTCATGTCCACTGGTATTCTTCACAGATCATCATGCTGTTTGACTTGCAAAGCCACTACTTTGAAATCTCTTTAAATGGAATTCTAGTTGGTCTTTATGTGTAGAGGGGAAGGAAATATAGATCATTGACTGTGCTTGGTTCAACTAGGTTCGCAAGTCGAAGTTTGTCAAAGATATTTTTGTAATGGTGTTTGCTCCAGCCTTTATAGATCATACACTTGGTAAACCTTCAATCTGTTATATGCGACTGGTGAGAGGAACACAACATTACCAATAGCATTCATATTTGGGACAAAGTTCTTTGATCATATGTCTACAGAAGTCACCATTATCATCAGTTTGTTTGTCCATTCCTGTATTCATATCCGCAAGAAGTTGGAGAATTATACACTCTCTTGTCAATAATATCTAATTTGTCGAGAGTATACTTCAATATTTCTTCTTTCAGTAGTTGTCTATGAAGCTGTATACCAACAATTGTGACCTCAACCATGAGTCTGGGAAATATACCATTGTGTGTAGCGAATTATCACATGAGTCAGAACCCTAAAAAAAAGGTGAATTAAATTTTTGTGCTTTTTTAGCCAGGACACAAAAATTGGTGACCCATCGGGAGCAAGAGTGATTGCCCTTGCGGTCGACTGATTTCCTTTGGAGGTGTAATTGAATGTGTGGATTAGCTCCGGCTTGTGACGAGGAGGCGAGGTTTAACTGGGAACGAGCCTATTGAAGAGTGACGCCATCCAGACAGTGCCGGCCAGCTTGGGGACATTGGGTCCAGATGTTTGAATTCGGCTGCATGTGATGGCGTCAGTGCTTCATTACTTCGCTCAATCCTCGCCGATTCTATATCTGGACGTTTCTTTGCCGTACGCCTCGGGTAACCGACATCATAAATTCTGCCTCAATGGAGATATGATGGAAGTAAACACATATATTCCAAGACTTTTTGACCTATCGGAGTAGTTTTTAAGTAAAGTTAAGTCAGAACATTCCGAGTGAAACATGATGGCACCGTGGTAGAATAGTTAAGATTTTGAATTTGAATTCCTAACTTCATTATGAAGAATAGTTACTGGTACATATGTATGATGCAATGTCAGTAAGCTAAGACTAATACTGTAGGAGAATATGACTTAATCCAGAAATAATTTTGATGGAAATATATATTTTCCTATAGCCTTGAATATATGATAAAGTTGTTCTTTTTGCTACTGTATCTCAAATCAACAGTGTTATACAGTGATTTCAATAGGTGCCGGCAACCAGCAAAATTGTCTGTCTATTTCGGAGTATTTTTCCATCTACTTTCAATCTTGCTGATACTACTTTGTAGATGAAAGTATGATGTATGCAGGTCTTTTGCCTCTTACTTTTGCTACTCTGCCACCTACTTCCGATTCTACTGAAACCACTGCCACTGGTTATGGTGGAAGTAGAATCTACGACAACAAACTATTACAGGAATTGTCACTGAGGAATTAGTAAAATAGAAACTGATGTACTCTGTGCTCGTGATCAAATTTGACAGTTCACAATTTTGTTATATTGATTCGTGATCAATTGCTCCCTCACTGTGATGCTTCAGTAGTTCCTATTAACCTTCTTACTCCTGGAGACCACCTATGTTGCCCTACGGAGCAGGCATTTTGATTAATCCAGCTGGGAGAAGGTGGACCAATGCATAAAAAAATTCATATTTCGGCTTCATTTTATCAGTAGTTTGCCGGCGGTTCAAGAGTCCTGCTGATGAAAACAGTAGTTGGGGTTTTGACAGTAATGTGGAACCAATCCCCAAGGGAGGTTACTTTGCATAAATCAAGTATCTGGCTCATAAAACAGCATTGGTATGTGTGCCGGCCTGAATAAGGCTGACCCGAGGGGGACATCACTCTGAAGGGATTAATCTGATAATGTTTATGATTTCATCAGTATCTGGTCACAAAGGATGGCTTTATTTCACCGGTCCATGCACTCAAGGATGGAGAAAAGGTATATATAAAAAGTATATATTAATACTAATTAGCTGCAATGTTTTTCAGTATTACAATGTCTAAATAATAATAATAATAATAATATGGTAATAATAATAATGCATATTCATTTCAAGCTAGAGTCCACTCGCATTAAAACTCTTGCAATTTCAACACTAGTTCATATTTTCACGTCTTTGCATAGTACCCCTAATAAATTTATTGAAGATTTAAATAAGATTTTTTATAAAATGTATGGAATGACAACCCAGATAAGATAAAAACATTATTAAAAGCTACGAAGAAGGTGGTCTCAGAATGATAAACATATATTTCTATATAATAGAGTCCACTCGCAACTGCACATTGAAATTCATTATTTACCCAATGTTAAAGAATTCCGAACAGGATACAAATGGTTTATTTGCATTTGGCAGACACATAAACAAAAACAGTTCCACAAATTCATCATCTTTCAGAGTATCTTCCATCAGCTACACTCACAATAAATATCCCCAATATTTTAACTCTGGGAAATCATTTCTTTATTATTTCCAATTCCCAGACCAGTTGCCATGTCAGTCCCAGGCAATTTGGCAGATGTTGATGGTAAGGATTGCCACAGGCAGTGTGTAATCAGATATCCAATGAAATACAACCTGGAGGTGTTATCTGCTATGGCTGCTTCGCTATCTGTCATAAACAAGCGCTATGATGTCATCATCCAGACTGTCACACAGAACGTTATCACCGGTGTGGTGGTCTTCATTGGCTGAATTCATTACGGTATGGCGGTCACATTTTGTCCAGTATCTTATAACCAACACTGAGTCATGGATATCAAGAGAGCCTCTTCACAAACCTTAGATTGCCTTTGTTCTAAGCAGCTGGAGATTGCTGCTTCTTTTCTCAAGTTTTGTGTTATTTCATCCCAATTGGAATCAATTTTAATGATTTTAATATTAAAGTGCATCCATTGGAAATTGCTACTAGTTCTATGTAGGGTTTTTACAATAGTTGGAATATTGTCAAGAAATACCGATACAATATTGTGATTGATTTGTGATGCTTGACCCTGGAAACCAAAGACAAAGTACTCGTTGGCACATTTATTGCATGCTTAACCCTTGCAGTAGTGTTTTAGTATTAATGATTTCTTGGCTAGTCCACACACACACAGAAGTGCTGTCTGCACCCGCACACTGCCCGAGACGTTGAAACAATTGAACTGAGCCTTTGATGACCAGCATGAGTAATAACATTATCGTCTCGTTATGCTTTTAATGGAACATGTGTTAGTTTTTTTTTCATCCAAGGCAATTGAGTAATTATTTCTGTTTCAAGATTGCGTCCTCGGTTTAACCGGCTTGGACGATGTGGGAAAATGGGTCTATTGAATCAATCAGGATGGCTTTTGGCATGTTTTGTGGTTCATACTTAAACAATTTGGAAGTTCCGACAGAGTGTTGATACTGTGGAATCGTCCACTTTCCCTGACGTGCTCACAGATGTACTAAAAGTGGCAGAATGTCAAACTTTGATAAAAAAAAGTTTTATTAATTTTGTTCAGATTAACCTTTCAATTGATGAATAACTATGAGAAATGGATTTTAGAATTTCATAAATACCATGCTATTATGATTTAAGAATTCCATATTTTTCTTCAAGTGTCTGATTTGTTGAACGTGAATACAGCTTTTAGGATGAACTTAAAACAGTTAAAGAATTTGCGAATATCTTTTAAAAATTAACATTAAATCCATTTTAATAGAGCTTTTATCTGCCCAATCGAATACCATCAAAACGTTCTCTCATGACAAAATCTGTAAATCAATTTGCGAGAACTTCACAAAATGAACTTAACTGGCTAAAAATAATCCCCAGGACAGCCTGAGATGAAAAAAGGATAAAGGAAAAAACTGTCATGAAAAAACTACTTGGGTGCTTTAGAAAAAGGAAATTGCAATCTTGTTGGGGAAGAAATGGGCTGGTAGTTTGCAAGGGTGAAATTGGTAAAGTAAACGGAATGTCCTGCCTTTGATCATGTTCTTGTCCCTTGTCGGAGTGTCAGTGCTAGTATGACTATCGACCTCATTGCATTCATCTTCAGTTTGATGTCATCAAATTAATCTTCAATGCTAGTACTATACGGTATGTGCTGGTACCATAGTCATTGTCAAAAATGTTGGAGACAATTCTTTTTTATTTTATTAAAATAATTACGGTAACTTTTAAGAATTATTTTGGGAACTATTGCCTGTCCATCATCTTTGACAAGTACTACTGGGCTGCGTTTCACAAAAGGGGTGTATATTTATGCCGGACGTAAATGACGCGGATTTGCTTGTATTACATCATTTACGTTGATTGTATTACATCATTTATGTCCGGCGTAAATATACACCCCTTTCGTGAAACGCAGCCCTGGTTCCTATGATGCCACTGAATTCATTTTCAGTTCCAGTATACTCATTGATGTTCCAGTATACTCATTAATGTTCCAGTATACTCATTGATGTTCCAGTATACTCATTGATGTCATCACAATCATATTAAATGTTAGTATACTTGGAGAATAACCCACTTGATACAGCAAATATGTCCCGAATGAAGTTACTGTTCATAGTTGTAAACTTCAACAAGGAACTTTGAACATTAATTTCATTAAGGAAATATTTGCTGTATCAAATTAATAATCCATGGAAAACTGCCTAAAAACATTACTGATACAGGGAGACAACCCACGTCAGCTGTTGAGTATTCATCTGTCTATGACATCAAAGTCTTTGTCTGCCTACGACGTCACAATTGTCAAATAACAAAATGGCAAAATCAACACTGTTAATTATCCAACAATTATTCTACAGTAGAAATCCACCATGTATATTGAATAATTCTCTTTCATCACATCACTACTTCAGTGCTGGTATATTTGCTCGTGACTCCTGTTTCCGTGCTGGTATATTAAAGAATTATGTGCATGTATGTGCATAATGGATCAGAATTCCTTGATTGACAATCCGATTTAAATGTCAGATACCAATTTGGATTGATGTTGAACTGTTTTTTTCCAAAGGTTCCAATACAACTGGAGGCATGGGTATAGAGGAAGAAAGCTTCCATTCAACTAATGATGTAGTTTACTGACTATCAAATAAGACGTAACCTGTCTGACAGAAGCATTAGGGATATGATGAGTCTAAATGTGATGACTGACAGCTGTCATATGTAATTGATTTGCTTTTCAAATCTATTATTTTAATGGGTTTCTTTGACATTTAATCACATTCTTCAGAAAGGAAAAAGTCTTGCGCTAAGTTCCTACTACTTAGTGACATGTCACTGAGAATTGTCACCATGGTAAGGTGTCATTAGGAACATGTGTCACAGCCCATGAAAGACTCAAACCCACCACAGTGAAGACCTTTAAAGCAAACTCTCAATAAAATGTCAAGAGTTAAAGTCAGCTCTGTCCTACGTTATTTCCAGAACTGAAATGGAAAACTTCTGACAAATGTCTTCGTCTCAGTTCTGCAATGTCTTTTACAATTTTATGTGTCTAATCATTGGTACTTTTGAAATTCTCCAAGAATTATGAAGAATAAATGTATGGTCTGACCTATCTCTCAAGCTCAAACAAACCTGGAAAAAAAGTCTTCTTGACAGTTGCTTCCATATTGTCTTGTACAGTTTGATGCGTTTTATCACTGGTGCTTTGTCTCTTGGGCTTTGGACGCATTATAAAGCACTGCTGGTTTAACAGCCCACCTTGTCTCTCCAATCAGTGTTTAAGTATTGTGTGGGACTTCAATTGACTTCAGACACAGACCACTGGAATCAAGACAGTGCTTACTCTGTCTGTCAACACTCTTTACTTCTCCAGGGACAAACAACGTGTCCATGATGTAACTATTGACCTTACCAAGTTCTCTGTGTCATCTTCAGTCTATTAGACTCTGTTATTTCAGAGAGTGAAAGTGAATCATTTTTATTATAATTCTACTGATTGGTATTGCATACGGTAATGGTATGAAAGCTGTTCTTGAAGAAATCTGATATTATATTTTGTTTATAAAAGATGTTCTTAAAGAAATCTGGTATTATATATTGATATGAAAGGTGTTCTTGAAGAAATCCCGAGTGTTATTCTGTATAATATGTCTACCGGTACTTCTGTTAACTGCTGTATTGTTGTGGTTCCATGATAATCGTGTTATTTAATTTATATGATGACAAAAGGAAAATCCTTTCTGTAACAAAATGTCCTCTTTAGATTTCACTCAATTTCCATAAAAAATATATTTTGTTACATTTTTATATCAAAGGAAAGTTAGTCTTAGAATAATTCCATCCATAGAGTTTTGAGGAGAATTTAAGTGTTATACATGCATATTTATTAATTTCACTTCATAACAGCTGTTGTGAATTAATTTCAAACTTTAAATGGAGATGCCATAGATGATAGTGATCTACAAGAGGAGAGTCAACTATTCACAGACTGATAAAACAACTTTGTGGTTAAATACAATTTATCAAATGCTTATTTTTGTTCCTGTTCTATCTGTCAATGACACCTGTCTTTATAACTTGCTTTATATACGAGCATCATTCTTTCTCAATTGGTTACAAATTGTAAATGTGAAATAAATCATTTTTAAAGGATGTTATCACAGAATTGAAATGGGGAAAAAATAATCTAAAATTGTTTTGTTGCCTACACGCCACGACCAGCTGAAGCTAACTATGTATACAGCTGTAGAGCTGCCAGCTGGCCGGAGGGTGTAACAACTGGCACTCAAGCTGTGATGCTGGCTCAAATTTAAGAGTTTAAAAAAAATTCTTGTCAAAATGTTCAAGGGGTGTTGACCTGACCAGTTTGAAGGAGATAAAAGCTGTATCTTGTAATTAGCCTACAGAATTTGTATACATGATCTGTAAATGTTCGCAGAGATATAACAGCTACCGGAATCTGTGGAGATATAGAGTTTCTGCCAAGGAACAGCAAATAGGAGGCTTTAGTTTTGTCAGGTTTGACATCATGTTCAGTGGTCTTGGTCCTTGAGAAGATTGGTGTAAGAATACGATGACATGCCAAATATTTATTAAATTCCTCCACATTTTTCATCAATAAACTGCAAGTGGACTTCATTGTTAATAGGTTGAATTTGATGGATGTCAAAATGGGACATTAAAAAAATGTATGTATTATGAATGTCACGATAGCATGCTATGATTCCATGACAAGCCCTGGTATGATCACATGACAAGTATAACTGCATTGAACATTTTTAAATTGCTACTCGTCATCAATACGACAAGTGAATTATGTTTTGTATGGACAAGCTCTTTATTTGGTCAGAAGCAGATAAATAGTTTTATATTTGCCACAACTTTCATTAACATTTGAGTTAACATTTGTCCAACTTTCATGACATTTGTACATTGTGTAATCAATGTGATTTGTGTTCTGCATGTTTGCAATTTCAAAACCACATACATGGATCTTTAGCTATGCTGACATTTTATTACATTTGAATATTTAATTATTTGTTTCCGTGATAAAATCTTTAAACCATTTCCTCTAATTGTGTTTGCTAGTGAGATGCAGGTCCATGCACCATGCTCTGAAGTCAATACATTAGCTTCTTGTTCTGTTTCCATAATGCCTGCAAAACATTCTGTATCCATTCTGTTCAATGCTATTAATGCAAATTGTGCCTCGAAGTTCATGCTTAATCAATTCCCATACAACAGACATTATGATCTTACAGTCAACAGGCTATTAACGGCAAATTATATTGAAATTAATATAATGTTTGGTTGGCTATTCACTGGGGTATATGGTATTGGAAGATCTGCCAATTGGACATTTCCCATTGGGCCTGATTGCCCCATGCCTGACCCTAGAATCTTCAAGATATAGAGTTAACATACAACTGGGATTCCTTGGTCACATTAGCATTGATTAACTAACAACTGAAACATATCTTTACTGATGAATTTAACAATACCCAGTAGTCCCATTCAATTTTACTTAATAAATATTTTCCCAATTTATTGAATATTTGTTTTTTCACTGATAGTATTTCCTATTGGTGCACAAGCCATACAACATTGGAAGTATTTAGTCGTACTGTGTTCTTACTAAGTGAACCTAAAGAAGAATATGTCGAGAATTTAATCCAATTTATTCGTCTCCATCAATGATGCTGCCGCCAGTCTTAGCAGTGTTTACACAGTTTTCAAAGGTAGAGTTCTGGAAAAGTTCTGTACACAGCGAGTACGATGAGTCTCGACTGTTACCCAGAAACCCGAGTGTTTGATCTCGTAAGTAGCACGGGCGGGCTGAGAAGAGGCGGCCATTTTAACATCCACGATCAATTTACTCTAAGCCCAGAATGTGTAATGGTTACCGCCACGTTTGTTAGGTCACTCCATTTGCGCTGGGTTTTTCATCATGGTAACGAGGGGGTAAGCTGTGAGTAAACAGACCAAGAGCCCGCAAATCTAATTATTGTCGACTTCCAGTAACATCAACATGTGCCATCACTAACAATAGATGGTATATATTGATCTTTCAATTAAAAATTCCTCGGAATTTATGTAAAATATTTCATCAAAGGACATGTTAGCAGATGGTATTTACCCTCAAATACCCTCAAATACCCTCACCGTGATATTGTTAAGATATTGCTTAAAGTGACATGACACTAGCAAACCAATCCAGACTAATGCAAATCCATCTGAAATAATGGCAGTGTTTCTTTAACTTACAAAACTGATGGTGGGTTCTTTCCCTGTACGGTACTGATGATGTTTCTTTAACTGTATAATGAGTGCATTTTGTGGTCTTTGAATTTACATACTGCTCAAGGGCACTATACTTCAATTCTGTATTGCATGTAAGGCCACTGATCCATATATTATACAGTATGTTACACAGTAATACATTTAAAATATATTTTAACATCATGGCACTGATACCTCCTTACATTTCCAATAATCTCATAAATTCACTGATCACGTTTTTTTCTTACAAGACTTAAAGACGGCAATGAAATTGCTCAATCACAGTACTCGACTGTTGGCCATTATTCAATTTCCTGCTTTTCGAAATCTTTCAATAAATGACGGTGTCAGTTCCAGATCCCCCAATGTATGGCTGTGTTCCTACTCAGTTCCTTGTAATTTCATGCCATGTTGGAGGACTGTTCGTATGACACAGTAATCAGTTGTCCTACTGTCCTATTGTGCAATGTTGGGATGGATTCTGATATGATAAGCCAGTGATCATGGGTCTACTGCTCTCTGCTCAGACTACTGTCACCAGAACAGTATTGGTCAGGACCAATTATTTTCATCATAAAAGGATTGTTCAAAGAATATTAGAAAATTATAACGTCTGAATGTTGTATTTTACGTATCTGATAGAGCTTATGGTAATTTTGTTGGTTTTCCCTTGTATTTCCTTCTATTTTTAATTTCTTGCAATGGGCTGTCTTATTCTACTTTAGTCTCCATTTTGTTGATGAATGTTATTGGACTTTAATAAAATCAACTTTATTTCTAGTAATTTCTATCAATAAAGTTGATTAAAGTTAAACATTTCTCATGATCTGTCCAATTTTTTACATTGGTTAATGAATAAATTTAAATATTTATATATTCTTTCTGTTATATTGACATAGAGGAAGTGCAATCTTCAAACTTGAAGACTTGGCATTTGTTGTAATGAACAGTAAATCATTTAATGCTATTTTATTATTTTATTTTATTTTATTATTTCTTTTATTATTTAACATTTGGGCTACCATATGAAAGATTTCAAAATTGAAAGTGTTCAATAGTTGTTTTTCTTCTCAATGATTAAAAAATTATTCAAAATTGAAGACGACATTTTTGTACATTTCGTGAAATGTAATAATACAAATATTTCATGTCTAAAATATTTCATGATTGAAAGTGTTCAATAGTTGTTTTAAGATTGCTCCTAACAGCATGTATTTTGAAGTAGCGAACACCATAGTGGACTGGATCATGTATCACTTCAGCGGGCCTGTCATGGCTAACCATGTATCATTGCGCTATCCACACAGTCCGGTATATTTCAAAGACGTACCTGTCAGCACATGGACTCTGCCTTACTCTTGTTACACCTGAAGAATGTGCACGGCAACCCTGATGAATTGGATTTAAATTTCTCTGACAGCATTGTTTCTATTCTTGCAGACAAGCAGATCAGACGAGACCTAAACCAGGAAGTGGTAAGTTTTCAACATCATTTCTTACAAATTCTTTGTGTTTAAAAATTATCTTTTTAAAAATGTAGTTCTTTTTTTTTTCATTTGAAAAAACATAATTGTAAGTCTAAATTTGAACTGATTTATCATAAGCATACTATAAGAAGAGAAAAGTATCTCATTTACAAGCTTTTGAATTTAAAACAATAATAAAGTGAATGTTGAAATTACAACGTAGGTAATCTCTACCATTTAATTTTTTAACAAAGGTTATTAATTATCATTAATATAGTGTTCATTCCCACAACATGTACTGAAAATCTTAGTCGTATTCTAGTTTAGTTATGCTATCATACGATGTTGTTGTCAGTGCTGAGTGTTAATGTCAATCATATTAATTATTTCCTCATTAGAGCACTAAAACTGTCATTAATTACCACCAGCTGACAGGCGTATAACCCTAGCAATGAGCTGAAGACACACACAACAACAATGTCATGAATTTCACCCTTTCTGTATCAAGCCGAGCTATTGGCAGGGAAATCCAGACTCATAGAAATATTCATAAAAGAGTAACGAAGTGTCAATAACGAAGCATTATGTATCGACTACGCTGTATCATCTTGCCGTCTGAAGGAAATCCGTTTTGATCGATGATGGCTTGAAAGTTTTGTTGTGGACGGACCTGCATCCTAATGCTTGGCCAGTGTGCAGGGGCTCTCTTGTCTGAAATATGATCTTGGTTAATGCCGGGGAATGTGAGCCCTGTTTATAGTGGTATTATTACCATGGATGGCATCAGATTCTCCCAGCAATAGACTGGGGCCAAGTCTAAGCTCGGTCGTATTGGAAGGCATGCATATGGATCAGTGATTTTTCATAGAAATAAATTAAGAGATATTTGGCTTGAAATATGTTTTAGAAGTCATGGGTGCTTGGATGTAATATGATTTAAGGGTACGCATCAATAGATCTCAATGCATTTCATTTGCATAGTTTAGTGGGTGTTGTACAAATTATGTAAATATTTTTGAAGTCATGTACATAGTTGAATGGTGGTCATGGCTAGAGCATCAGTTAATGGTGTAAACTCAGCTGGAATCCCATTGTGAAGAACATCCCTAAAATGGGCTATGTCTGTGTATTTGCTACATAAACTGTTACTAACTTGTATTCATAGCGGAAACTGCATTGGCGAGTGAGTGATTATGGAGTTTACGTCGCTACGGGAATCTTTCACCCATTTGGTCCACAATATATTAACCAGGAATAGCTAATGAGGCCATCTTTACAGATCCCCAATATATGAACCACCATGGCATGTAGCTATAGAGAATCCTTACAGGCATACAGTGTACTATCTCCAGGGTTTCTCCGAACGCGCAATCCTGCGTTCCATACGCAAAAATTGCAAATTTGGACGCACTTTATTATTAAAAATTGTTGATAAGTATATCAACATGTATCTCTCAAAAATTGAAACTTAAGTGGAACCCTGTATCTCACTATAGTTAGTACCATAAATCTATCTATACATATCCACAATATTCTAACTATGGTTAATAAGTATAAATATAAGTATCGCTGTAGGTCTACTAGCTGGCTAATGAGTTGTGAGTCCATCCATGCAGGTCTATTGTATACTAGATATAGTTAATGTCCATCCTTTCATGTCCACAGTGCACTGTCTAGGTATAGTTGGTGACCACATTCTTGCGTGTCCACAATGTCCATAGCCAATTCTAGCTCATCCTTTCAAGTCCACAATGTACTAACTAGTTATCCTAGTAAATCCATCTTTAACTTTCACCAGCATCCTCTCTAATTAAACGGCAATCTGCTGAAGATAATCAGCCCGCCCTATGTTATCTACCGGTGTGATCAGGTATCGAACCTAGTCATAATAAAGCAATGGACAGTAATTAGCAGAGACACCTTAGCTAGGAAGTATTGACCGAGACACTTAAATAATGAATGACCGCTGTCCGGCAGGTCTGAGCCTCACAGCTGCTGTGGCCGGAGTGTGTGTCCACTCTAATCAAAGCTGGTCACTCACTTGCTACAGTGTCCAGTTGGTTCAGGTGAAATCCATGCTTCAATGTTCAGTTCGTTCAGGTGTAGTGTAACGTCGTCGGAACACAAGATCAATAATGCATCGATGTATTAATCAACCAATGGCGGCTTAGCGTTGCCAGGTGAATGGTGGTAGCAGATTACAGATGTTTATACTGTACTTGTGCTCAGCACGAGTGTTCATCGTGAGCGTTCAGCAATAATTCATCGATACCTGTACTTATGTTCCTAATGAGTTCTTATCAATTCATCAATAACTGTACTTACTCTCATCATATTCACCAATTCATGAACAGATTTAATTATTTTGCATACAAACTTGAATGATTGTATAGCATCCTCGGTTTGTTACAAGCTTTAAGCGTTTGTTACACACTTCCAAAATGTTGTTCATTGAAATAAATTATTTCACACAACAAATATTAGAATATGAGCAAGCAATAGTTTGTGGCTCAAGGAACACCTTGATGCTGACCAATTCATATGCCTCCATTCTGTCATTAATCCGCGCTCAAGTGGCGAGCTCCAGAACCGTTAAAAAATTGATGGCAAGTTTCTTTTTCCAGCTTTCTGCTTAATTTCCGGTGTAGCTGTCTTGATGGGGGTCCTCACATTCAATTAAACATTATTCTTCTGTCACAACGCCACCAGAAGTGGATCTTCGCCAGCGATATTCGCAGCAGCCATCGAATTGCAAGAGGCTTTTTTTTGGGTGTTGAGATAGCTAC
The DNA here is from genome assembly GCA_034780755.1 of Lepetodrilus elevatus. Lineage (NCBI taxonomy): Eukaryota > Metazoa > Mollusca > Gastropoda > Lepetellida > Lepetodrilidae > Lepetodrilus > Lepetodrilus elevatus. Next base: position 12,008 of record JAVCKZ010098245.1, on the reverse strand, counting down.
GTTTTCGCACTGTCCTTGAGCAATGTAGCGATGAAAACCAGGGAATGATGTATGGGTTCAAAATGGCCTCGAAAATTACTCTGTTATTAAGGGACATGGACGTGAATCTGTAATTCGCAGTTTGGCCATTTCAGTGTTGACATCGCTGGGCTATGCAGTCACCATCTTCTTAATGCTCATCAACTTTTCATCAATACTTAATCACAGACACCCAATAAAGTGGGCCGATAAAATTAGATGCAAATTTTCTGAGATTTGCTGCCTAGTTTACTAGTATTTGCATAATTTCAGGCCGAGAAATTATATTGGCTGACTTGTCAATGGCTTGGAAAAATTGCTGGAAAAAATATTCAAATTGCGGAATGAAAATAGGTTAGGGATTTGTATGATCAATTGTAGTCTAAACGTTATAATGATGTCTCGTTATTCTTGGATTGTGTTTTTTCATATTTCATCTTTGGAGACGAGGAAAAGTACTGGTCCTTTGTTACATTTATGAACTCTACTTCATCAACTTTTCTATCTTATTTTGTCTGCTGGCAACTTCTGTGTGGCTTGGAAACTTGTGAATTCCTTGTCATGTATCGACTTGCAGTCCCATGTTCTATTTCTATTCTTAAGAATTTATAAAGCCAGACATAGCATTTCTCCACATATTATGTTTGTCCATATCTCATCCCATGTTCAGTCATTGATAAATTGATTTTCTATTTAATTCTAATAAAAAATAAATCAAATAACTCTGATCTCAGAATAATTTGTGTTTCCTGATTTGTCTAGTTACATTCAGAATAGAACCTATATCTATTGCTGTCGTTATGTTCAATAATAGAACACCATGTGAACACCATGTGTTCAGAAAAGGATCACCAATATAGACGGGATTCGGTTATAAAGGAGCTTTTCCTTTTCATACAAATTGTATTATTTACTATACACTTATTCAGTAATTATAGAGCCCCCATTTATCTCTCCTGGAGATTGTCTACTCATATTTATTTCCTTTTTACCACCGAATCTGTCTTAATGTATCCACAGTATGTAACCCCACATCAGCCAGATGTCATGCCTATTTCATTCACAAGCCCTAAGTAAATATAGAGCTACTGTTCCCATTAATATCCCATGTCATATGTCTGCCTGCATTGAATCCCGATTGTGGCCGTGCATAAGATATATTTCTGCCCATGTCATTATTGGTCTTTCCTGTACCGCAAGTACACAGTGCGGGGTTCATATGAATTAGCTCTATTAGTGGCTATAGGAAGATACTACCCATTATCTAAGGTTAGATTCAATTTTGCTCCATCCATGCGTTGAGAATGCCATCCGCCTTAATCACAACCCTGACTAACACTCGCACGCAGACTTTTTCACACAAATATTTTACATCATTGAAATTTTTATCGCTTGAAGTCAAAGCAGGCACCCTTGAGCTCATCCAAGTATGATCGGGTTGATAGATGTAGATATGATCCCACCCATAGACAATGAATCGGACAAAGGTAAATGTTAATGTTGCTCATTATTATATGAATAGTGTGTACAGTAGCCAATAGCTGTACTGCTTAGCTTATCAAATTGGCTCCCTGTAGTGTTTTGAAATGTGTGTGTGGAGGGGTGCTGCCCTGACACATTTTTCATTATGATGACAAATTTGATATTTTTTATTTTATTTTTATTTTTTTGATAATTCATGTCCTAGGTGTATTTGTTTCAGAGCACTTGTCTCACTACCATCTGGGGGTAGATTGATTCTGTCTGTGTTTATCTGTCTGTCAGATCGGCGGGTATGGGTGAAAGATTCCCGCTGTGAAGTAAAACAATAATTCACTCACTCACTATGTCTGACACTCAACCCACCCAGTCATCCACCCAGCCATGCACCCCTATCTAAAAAGGTAGTCTCGGGTACAATCAACTTGTCTACTCAGGGGCTGTTTCTCTGCATGTCTCCAGACAGCAGTGTTCACTCGGAGGTGTTCAGAGGTGTTCAGGCACACTTGCAGCTCAAACTCTAAACCCAGGTGCTTTGTTTTGATGTGCACTTGGTCATAGTTTATCATAAACACGTGTATCATATCAACATGCTGCACATGTCAAGGACATTAAAAAATTATTTTGTAAATAATATCTCCACATATGACTAGTGAACATATAATATTATTATACTGTGGCTAATAATATATATTTGTACCAGTTTGGTTTACATATCTTGTAATATATCATAGTCTGCTCTATAATAGTTTGTCATTTTTATGTATGTATAATATATGTACTAAATGAAAGGGTGACATGTTTATTTATTCCACGAATTCTATTCTTTTCAAAATGTTGTTTCAGGTCTTCCTTTAAGAATATAATAGCTTGAATATCCAACGGCGAAACCCGTGTACTTTATTGCCCATAGCATTCACAGCATGTCGACAGCTCCAGTATCTAGTAATCAGATCTACCGACATGAATGAAATATCCTCTCTCTCTCTCCCTTGTGTACATTCAATAAGCATACAAATATTTTTCTTGTACAATTTCATACCAGTGTTGTATCTCTGCACACCGTAAATCAAAATTCATCACCCCCTGCCCTGTCCTCGCTATTTCCCTGACCGTCTGCTCGTCCATTGCGAGCTCCTCACAGGGTTACGCTGCCTCCAGTGTTGCGCTGAGCCGTCCTCCCTCCCTCTCTCTCCCTCTACTCTCTTCTCTGCACAGCACAGCCTCTGGAGTTACTATCCAGACTGACTGACTGACACGCCAGCTAACTCTTCTGGTTCTTTACCCAGCCGGTCAGGCCAGATCTCAGTCAATCAAGCTTGCCATAACACTGGACTCTACTCCATTATTCAAGGCTGTGTTCAATTGTGTGTTGTGCGAGATGCCGTGGACCATTATTCCGTGGACCTAGCACCAAGGTAGGAGATGTTTTCACGCTCGGTATTACTGTACTCTCTCTCCTACTTCCTGGATAAGCCTGCTTCCTCGCTCTTCCGTGAGTGTAAACACTGGGTGTACGAGTACAGGGCTGAGTACAGGGCTGGCAGGCATTCTGGCTGCTTCCTCCAGTCACCATCATCTGTATTATGGTATGACAGAATTTACTATCTTACGCAACCCGTGCTACTTGCTAATGTTCATTCAGTACAACACCATATCTTTGTACACTGTATCCGTAGACTGACCAATCTCGGAACGTATGACACCGATACTAGTATGCCAGTACACAGCATCACATTGATGTTCCACTACGCGAGACCTTTACTATGATCGTGTCCGAGAATGTTGGACACAGACAGTCATGTTTTGTGTGTGTTGAGGGTTGGGGTGGGAGTGTGAAGAACTAGCGTAGTCCACGGCTTAGTTGTTATGATGTACGGTCCCTGTGAGGAGTCTGCGAGGAGTCAGTCGTACACACAGCATATGGCACTCATCTGATGGCTGGGGGAGCGGGGAGGGGGGTGGTATACACATAACTGTCAGTACATCCTATTGTGACCTGGATTAAATGTATCCTCATTCACCAAGTGCACATCATGCATGAGACCTAAACACTCTGGGCTTATCTCTAGTGCATGGTGTTGCTATGGATTGTTCAACGCGCGGTGCATATCTCGGTCCATGTTTACCCTCGGCAGTATCTCCATGGCTAAGATCCTAGGACGTAGCCATGCCTCTCGTTATTAATTATTGTCATCATTATTATTTCATGGTGTGTTTTCTGAGTAATTATTCTCCACCGCTTGGTTGTCAAGGCGACATCTGTCCATCCATCCATCAGTCTGTCCGACTCAAGGCTCGAAAAACAGATTAATATCTCATTACAAAACATCTGCATTTTGTTTATGTTCTATAGTGTTTTTTAATTTAGTGGTTTATGCACAAAAAATAGTCGTACTCTTTTCTTTTAAAAAAATTCTTGGTAGATGTAATAAAACATGGTGGTATTTGATATATCTTCACACACTACTGAGCATGGATGTTTAATGTATTTGTGTGTGTGTGTGTTTTGTCACAGATACAAGTTTGATGTAGTACTTAACAGTGCTGTAGGCAGTATATGCGATAGGAAATCAAAAACTATGAAAGATACGTGATGCATCAACATGTATTATGAAATCAGATATCATACATACTAAGTGCTGGAGATTGTGATAGCGTATTAATATATCCTGTGCTATATCGTATATATGTTTTATTGATAAATACTAACCTAGTTGGTGATATATGGATGATTAACTTCATATTTCCTTTATCAAGCAACAGCAGTATTGGCAAACAGTATTTAGTAAACAGATAGCTTATTAATGATTCATTTTGCCTTGTATCAAATGATTCTATTGAACGATATGGATGATACGGATGAATGACAACTAAGGGTATGATTTTATGCCATGAACATGGTTGACATTTAGCAATAGGAATATATAATCATAAATGTCAATAGAAATAATGACAGATAGATTACACTGTACAAGCTGTTTCCGATTGATCGAGAGCTATGCTCTCCGATTTCCTGCCCCTGCTCTCCGAATGTTTGCTTCTCAGTAACATTTGGAAATAAACAAGAGCTATGGTCTAAGTAAGCGAGAGATAAGTAGTATGGATCTCTGTACATATGTGTACTCGATCTTTGTATGATATGTGTATTTGATATCTGTACTCGATCTCTGTATGATATGTGTACTTGAACTCTGTATGTGTACTTTCTGTACATATGTGTACTCGATCTCTGTATGGTATGTGTATTTGATATCTGTATTCGATCTCTGTATGATATGTGTACTTGAACTCTGTATGTGTACTCTCTGTACATATGTGTACTCGATCTCTGTATGGTATGTGTACTTGATCTCTGTATGAATTGTGTACTTGATCTCTGTATGAATTGTGTACTCGATATGTGTACTCTCCCACTGGTAACATCTTGATTGCCTTGCCCGTCTTTTTCTCATGTGTCAGAACAGTGTTTATTTCAATTGTGGTTCAAAGATGCTAAGAAATATAGGCTCCTAGACTCTAAAAGGCATGCTTTTCATACTTTTCATTAATCTCGCATTGTATTCACTTGTTAAGAATTAATTTAGAACAATTCTAATTTAATAATTCCATAACTTAAATAGGACTACTAAGGATGGGTAATGCAGGGGTTGGCAACTAAGATGCTTCTAAGTTTAAATCTTGACAATTCTCTTTTTCATAGAAGAGATGGGTATAACAACGCTAAATTAGATGCTATAAAGTATCAGCCATGGCTCATTCCTCTTACTTTAACAGATCTTCTTGTTTATCACTGATATACTGTGGAAATTATGTACATAATACATGTTTAATTACCAATGCTGCGTTATCATATATTCGTAAAATGTATGGATTTAATTCAAATCCATATTCTACCAGAAAATTAACGAGACAAATATTTAATTTTGACCTATATATTTGGTAATTTTATATTTCTTTTGCAAATTTCTTAGTACAGCTGGCAATGATGGATGGCGTATATCGCCGTGTCATGGAGTAATGGATGGTTGGCTTCCAGAAACACAACCGCCATGAGGACAGACTTAACTTACATCACCATCCAGTGTCTGAGGAGCTATACCTGCAGCAAAATTTGAATATATCGTCTCATTACCATTTTTGGTGCTTGCAGAATAATAGAGATTCATTGTTGAGATGACAGATTAACTGTATTAGATGTAATCGGTTGGCTATTCGTAATTGTCTCCCTTACATTGCCGGTCACCCGGGGTTACGTTACTGCGTCCTGTACCCTATAACTCTGACTGCTTGATGATGATGTAGTGGGTTCATTAATATTGGTTGTATGTTGTGCATATTTTTCTCTGATGTTTTTGCATTTGATGTAGCGACGCGCATAGCATTTTGCGGAGGGACAGCGACATTGCATGACCTTTTGAGATGACCTTGGTCCTATTAACATTTATGAATGCAATCGAGATCTGGACACCAAATGAGCCTTGTCAGTACTAGGGTTAATCAGGCCTCACTAATGTCAAAATTGGAATCATCTATGATGGATTTGTCAGTACTAGTTTCTGTCTGCTCTACATTGTGATTGGATTACTAGCAGAGCATTGAAGAAGTTGGACTAGTTTTCCACGTGGCAATCTAACTAAACTAGGTCTTCCTACTAGACTGGTGGTCTGCCTTACAACAGATAATGTAATTGTTGTCTCATCGCTTCACATCATTTGGTAGCGCATTGTATGTACTACATAAATATGTCTTACTGTGTTGTTCCTCATATAAATTCTGGTCTATTTATGTACAGAACTGTTGTATCTGCTAGTTTCAGGATGGTCTTTGAAACGAGCTTTTCTCTTGATATGAATGATTTGTAGTAGTATAGATATTAATTGACCGTCACTCAAATCTTTTAAAGATTTCTTCCTATTACCTTTCTAGTATAATATATCAAATGTTTAAGAAATGAAAAGGTATTGGCTTTCTTTCAAGTGAAATATAACATTACACAAACATATCTAAAACATCACGTTACACAAACATATTCATGTTCCCAATTACCTGATCAAACACGCCGTATCTGACCAGGTTTATTACGTCGTCCAGAACAGGTGCCTTACATTACAATCAAAGAAAAGTGTGATCTTCTTTCATTATGGATCTAGTACCACCATCTTTTACAACCAGAGTTTATGAGCTATAGGTTTCCTGAGGATGTAATTAGCTGGAAGTAAAAACTACCTGCCTCTGATGAGTCTGAGTCTAGGATCAATAACGCCACGGCCATCGCAATGTGTGAGGACGATGTGTAAGGACGCGGATATTGCTGGGGAAGATATTTTTTTACAGCAGCAATATAGACATTATTTTTATGCACTAGGATGTCTTTTTTCATGCTATTGGTAAAGAAGGACATATGGGACCCATTGCATGATGTTGTCACGTGTCATACTGATGTTTTACATTGTCACACGACATGTCGTTCTGGTCTACATTGTCATATATGTCATGCTGTACTATATTAAATATTTGCACACAGAGCCTATCTCATTCCTCTATGGAACTTGGCCTTGAACTAGACCAACTGTGCCACGGATGATCTGAAAATATAAAAGTGTTTTGACCTTGAACTCTGCCAACTGTGCCTCGGATGCTCTTAAAACTTAAATGTGTTTTCTGTGGCTGGTGACTGGTACATGTGAAGTGGTTGCCATCTCCCTCTGCACGTCTGCAATGCTACATTGGCTTGGTAATGAAGACAGCCTACATTTTAATGGATAAACAAGGCTTGTAGTTGGCAGAGCCTCCTGGAGTTGCGTGTACCTCTAGGAAGGTGTTCCCACAGTGGCGGGATTCTTACTTGACAACTAAAAATGGCAGCGCAGATGTTCAACCAGACTATGGTTTTTACGTGTTATATTTTATAGGTCTTGGTGTTTGGTAATGGTTAACATATCCACAATCTTGCTTAATTTAACTATTTGAGACATCTATATCAGGATCGTTCAATGCAATGCTTATAGGGAATCTTGGATGTGTTATGGCATAGGGCATAGGTGTGAAATTAAGTATTAACATGTCATTAGTGTGAAATTGTAAAACAATGGTATCAATATGAGAATTTGATGATGGATGTTATGTAAAATAGTATTTAGAAAAGTACAAAACAATGGCTGGTCACCACTAATTCAAAACCATAGATTTAAATAAATAAATATTTAAATATGCAGGATACTTAACTTTAGTTGATATTTCAGAATATGTAGTGGCAGGATAGTATAATGGTTTTTGCATCAGTGCATCTCCAACTGAATGAACTGATTTTGATTCCTGTTCAGATCCATGTAAGGTTTTAACGTATGATTAATGTACAGCTATCAATCTTGGTACATCTGCACTATGTGTAGCATGTTCCAGGCTCTCTTCTGATCATAATCAGATTGTCACCGATCACTAAAACACAATGTAAAATGGTTTAAACTATCCAATTCAAAGTGATACAATATTACGTTTTACTAACGCTCATATGCGTAACCAGATTAGTGTTCGTATCAGCTGCAAAATTGCTTTTAAAGGATGGACCAGAAGATATTTTATTTCGATACATGTTTCTGAGTTAAATGAATAATATTTGTAGCGTAATACCCAGCCATTGTGCGTCAATTATAGTCGCAGTGCCTCAGCTTTTAGGAATTCCTTTTGAATAATACAGAGATCAAGGCTTCTGTTTTTGCGCGTAATATTTTGAAAAGGTCAGAAACAATATTGATTCATTATCTGTGTTCATACTTGCAGGGATTCTTTCATATCGGCAGTTTTTGATAACCGAGTCCGTTCTGAGCGCGAGTTCATGTATCTGGCTAGAGGTGCTTCTACGTCTTTGTCAACACCAATGGGTTTTGTCAAAATATGGATCCAAGGAACACTGTGCTTGAAAAGAAGAAGTTCCCTCATTTGTCGCCTGGAGATAAATTGTCAGTCACTTGTTAGAGAAAGTCATTTGTGATGAAATAAGTTTTCAAGTGAATCCGATTGACGGGGTGTAAATGACGTGATCAGATATAATATGGCTGCGTGGCTGGGTTGTATGCTGTCTAGGCACAGACGTGGTCCATTGCGAGCCAGGCTAGATCAGTGATAGGAAGCTGCTGTGGATGTCGTTCATGATGTAAGAATATCGACTGAAAACATATATTGTCTGATCTCGTGCAAACTGAATTTTCCTTGACTTTAGTAGTAAGAATATTGACTGAAAACGTATAGTCTGATCTCATACAAACTTAATTTTCCTTGACTTTGATAGTAAGAATATTGACTGAAAATGTATAGTCTGATCTCATACAAATTGAATTTTCCTTGACTTTAGTAGTTCTATTAACCCTCTCCCTGCTGGATTAGGCAAAAGCAGTGCTCATTAGGGCATCAATGGTTGCCTTCAGCAGGGAGAGGGTTAATAGACTGTGGTATCGTAAGCTGTATTGCTTTTACCCATTCCCATGACATTTTTGGTCAATAAAATATGTTTACACTATATAAAGAATGTGGTAGATATGGAACATATTAATCAAAATACACCCTAGAGTGAATGAAAGAAGACTTTTTATATATATTTTAATCTGTTTTGAGTTTATGCAAGAAAAGTACACTTCATTGCCAATTTATGTTCTTCAAGTTGTCTCAGATTCACAAAACTTCGATCACTGTCATTGTTCTTTTGACTCGTGCATTGGGAATGTGAAATGAATTGCATGTCTGTTGTCTATTTCTTTCAAATTCATCAGTACATGTGCCTGGCATGCTATTTTTACATTTTAAATGGATATTCTTTTTTCTTTATCCCCAATGTCACCAATTTGCATATAATTTTATATTACATTTTTTATCCGAAAAGTTCATTTTGCAATTCTGTTCCTTCCTCCAATTTATTAGTTCTGTAGCTTCTGTCTGTTAGGAAAGAATGTTTGTGTGAGGATGGTGAGGGTGGGGGGTGTATTTGTTTTGTATCTGGGTTAATGAATTCCATCGATACTTGCAACTATCCATGGTAACTGGTTATCTAAGGTCTATATCAGAATAAATGGCAATCCAATCCATAACAATTTAGTAGTCACAGTGAATGATGCAACACTTAAAGCTAGTAGTAATACAAATGTATTGTCATACATCCTGATTTTATGTAATTTTCCAAAGGTTCTCAAAGACTATCAAAACACAAAGAAAATATGTTTATCAAGAATGTATAGTCCATAACCATAACATGTATCGTAAAATGTTAGTTGAATAACCAGAACACAATATAGTATCAGTTAGTTAACTAGTTTGGTCTAGTATATGTTCAAGACGCTGTTGTGAGATTCTGTGCATATCTTACCATTAGGACATGATACATTTTCCGAGAAACATGTCCTTGGGAAATCTCCAAGCCGTTGACTGAGTATCCAGTTGGTGCTCCTCATCCACCACCTGGAGAAGCTGTTCGGGAGAAGCTGTTCCCAGCCCTGTAAGGTGGTCTCGTGCTGAGGCTCTGGAACATACATCTCCTGGGATGATTTACACGCAGGAATCTGGAGATAGATAACCAAAAAATTATCACAAAAATCATTTCCAGTTCCATTGGGTGATAATATATTCATCACTGCGGAGAGGACAGTTTTACTACGTCCAAGCTTTTCTTACAGTGTGTAATTCATTAGTTAGGTTTTCTATCTGCTGTGGCAGATGTTCAGAGAGTTCCTTCGGGAGCTTTTGATGTATTAAAAGGTGTAGTTCTTCCTAATCTAGTTCATCAAACAGTCTGCCCGTTCCACAAGAAGATATGGCAGTCATTAGCAGTAATAAATCAAACGTCCCGGAACATAAAGATCGCCAACAATAGCTTTACAGCTACTTTCCTAATCGGCAAAGTTGTCTGACCATATCAACACAAATATATATAGACATAGCTAATCACCAGCTTATGGTCGTAAATGAATGGATTTTTCTTTCAAATCTGGGACAGTTTGTTATCGATGACAATTTGATTTGTATGAATATTTTTGTGAAATCAGGACATATATATTTCACATCAGTTCTACCCAATGACAGAAATGTAGAACTTTATGAACAATATATAACTTCAAATTGATTTACAGGTTCCTAATCTAAGTACATTGCTGCAATATCACTGAAAAACTATTGAAAAATAGTAAAACTAATAAATCATTTCCTCTGATATCAATCGAATTAAAGGTTTATTTTCCAAAGTAGCTTTCACAAATAGTTCTCATGTTACCTAACATTAAACACACACCAACAAAAACAGGATAACATTCCAAATGATGTTTATTAAATCCATAAAAAAAAAAAATGTTTCTGTGCAAGTTCTGGCTCCAGCTCTCAAAGACTTCCAGACTGACAAGCACTGGCTCCTAATGGCTTCCAAAGTACACATGGATTCATATGCAGTGTATGGTGATGTTTGACAAACAATTTTCACCATCTCAGAGGTCTCACACTTCATTCTCTGAGCTAATCCAGGCACTAAATTCACCTTATAACGAGGACGGCCGCCATGAAACTAACCAGATCAATGATTCCTAAAGTCTGCGTTATTCAGAGGGCCTGCATGTGGCACTTACTGACAAATCAGGGTTTTCCAATAATTTGGTGGAATTATTTGCTGTCGTACCCCCGGTCGCATTTCAAGGTCAAGGACAGATGTCCCCAAATCCCTTTTTCAGATTTTGCCTTCGTTGACAAATCCCAAAGGCATAATGATATTGCTTCTTGGTCAATTGGATGTATTTATGTTGTGGACCTCAATGTCAGTGTATACTAACAGTGCAATGTTATTCCTCGAGTGAACAATGCTTGAAGACAGGTCGAGTGGTTTTTTACCTCTGGTCCGCTTTTTGTCCAGTTTACTAATACTGCCCTTTGCAAACAGCCAGGGATGGTAATGGGGGAGACAACTCCAGCTTTTATGATATTAGAATGCATGAACAGGCTTAGTTTATGTCCATTGTGTCAAAGTGTGTGTATGCGTTCAGTTTGTATTCATTTAGGTGTTTATTCATGGCGTACAGCGTGTGTACAGATACCAAAGTGATGTCGCCACTATAACATGCCCACGAGACCTCTGAACTAAAACCTGTATACATTTATCACAGAAGCGTACGTTAATAAAGTGATGCATATGTGGTACTGACTATCAAAATAATGATGCAGACAGTTGAAGAAAGCTGAATATATTTTCAAAATAAATATATACACAAATGTATTCATCAATATTATGAAAGTCTTGGATTGGATCTTCTTGATTTATTTGGTATAATAAAAATAAATTGATTGGTGTTATAGCAAATATTTCCCTTATTTAGAACAATTCTTATTCAGTGTATGATGATAATAATACTAATAATACTACTACTAATAATAATAATATAATAATAAATTAATAATAATAATAATAATAATAATAATAATAATAATAGGGTATGTTCATAATGATATTTCCTATTCAATTTGTGAAGACCATTGTTAAA
>JAVCKZ010098244.1:55742-70775 GCA_034780755.1 Lepetodrilus elevatus | reverse complement strand
GCATATTTGTTCTATTGGAAAGGTTATAGAACCGCTTAGCAACAATGTCGTGTTACAAGACATGCGTTCCCTTAAATATTTCTTTCAGTATATTTAATAAATGAGATTAATTAATCTTGAACCTGCAGATAAAAACTAGATTTCATGAAATCTTTAATTTCACTTCAGTCCAAGTTGCCATAGAATCTTTAATTTTATTTCAGTCGAAGTTGCCAACGTGATCAATCATGTGCAGTTGTTAATTGCGATTATATAATTAATAACCCCATAATTACCAAATTGTACAAATCTTCAAGCACCTTCATAACTTACATCGTTACACTGGCAGCAGTAAACACCAAGAAGAAATGCGCCATTGAACAGAGAAGAAAACAAAAGTAAAAGAATGTGAAAGGCTGAAAGAGAATCTGGAAATAAGCTACAGATAACATTCACGAGGAAGGTCAGGGGCTAGGCCAAATTAATGTAGAACCTTATTGGAAAACAGTACGAGGTGTATTCAAAAAATACAATTTGCATACACAAAGTGCACACATTTTAACTGGAGTAAAAATATTCAGATTTAAAATAATGAAGTTATACATTAAAATCTAGAGATTAAAAAGCTGATGCATTTTGAAAATTTGCGTCATGACAATTTTGCTATGAAATCTGTACAATTGTGCTTATATACAATTTACATTTACTTTCAAAATTAGTAGGACGACAAAGATAGATTTGAATAATAGTTCATGACAAAGAAATACAACAATTTAAATATATAAATCAGCATATACATAACTATTTACTGACATTTCTTGAGCAGGACAAATCTCCAACATTTGAGGTAAACTTTAACATAGAACAAGTGAAAGAATTTGCAATGTAGCTCACTTGGCACTCGCCAGTGACCTTGACATAAGTGGAACTTTTGTATGTAGACCTAGCATTCCGTAGATAATTATCATAAAGTGTGGCAAGCTAATGACGGTGACAACCTCCACATCCATGTCCCCGACAAGTTGAAGACTTATTACAACCTACTGTCCAAATTATGTGACAATTCTAGCGATTTGATTGGTTGGGAAGTGTCTGGAAAAGTCTTACACCCATGTTTGGCCGTTGTTAAAAGTTGTGAGACCTCGTAGATCACTGCGATGTCATGGCGACCGCCCTCGACTTTTTATGAATGTTCGCTTTCTTAAAAGTATGTAGACCTATTACAATTTTGGATAAATTTGTTTGCAGCGTGATTTCTTGGGTATACCTGTTTTTACCAGCTGAAATTTCAGCTTGTAAATACCTGTACACTCTGGAAGTCTCCCGACACAAGAACCTGGGTGTATTCCAAAGTTAGACCAGGACACTGACAGTCCAATAAGCCAGCTTGGAGTTTACAATACGTGCAGAATATGCATACACATGTCAAAGGTAAATGGACATTATAGTATAGTGAGTGAATATGGAGTTTAACGTCGCTGCGGAAATCTTTCAACCATTTGCAACGATTATAGTATAGAATAATGCTATTAAAATGCTTATCACAACCACCAGAATACTTTAGTGTTTGTAACAAATTCCAAACACACATAAGGGCAATCATATCCCGGTTCGTAACAAATTGATACGAACTGTATGGTCAGTATCACTCGACACACTTTCCTGTGATGTGATTGGCTGACCATCACCTCCAACCTCGCTACATAACACTGCTGACAATGAAATGACATCATAGATGCACTGTGACGTCACAGAGGTTACACCGCTTCTCAGCTTAGATTCTAATTACCTTTGATCAAAAGCATATTGATGCTAGGCCTACTTACTGGTAGTACTTTGACACAACGGGTAAGAAATAGTATAATTATTAGTGCTATAGCACCTCAGACAGTTGTTGTTAATATGCTTTCACCTTTGATACTCGCACACGCATTCTGTGTGTGTATTGTAAACTCCGAGCTGTCTTATACCATACGACACACACAGCGGCCTTGTAAGAAAACATTGTGCGGTTCTTTGGATCAAACTACTTAAATTACAGGTCATATCCCATGCCCTTATTTCCACAAATTCTTCCACTACAGTACTCTTATCATATATTAGTAATGCTGCATACCAACAATCTAAAACACAATGACACCGTCTCTTGAACTCTCTCCCTGCTGGATTATGCACAAGTACTGCTCTTAGGGCATCTCTGGTTGCCTCCAGCATGGAGAGGGTTAAGCTCACATTCATACAGCCATCATATCAGTCGTACAAAATATCGGTATGATGAATGACATGTTATAAACTTGTATACCGTAGCGATATGTAAAGAATTGAATGCACCCCTACCCACCCTGACAAATGCAAGGTTACCACTTTCCTTGGATCATGGCGATCGTCTTACATGCAAGTTTCCAATATCTAGTACTTCTAGAATGAAGTCAACACAGGTGGTGATTGAGACAAGAATATGCACAGAATGTTAGTAACATGAAGGCTGGAAATACAGTGATCCTGAACATGAAATGAAGACAAGTCGTGCAGTTAGGACTTGACAAAACGCTCCAACCTGAACCTGATACGAGTTTGTGCTCAGCCATGCCTTTGTGAATAACTTTAACATGAAAACATGGGGCCCTGATTATGATTGGCGCTACTTTCACCTTGAAGCATACTATAAAAATCAGATGCTCTTTCTCAAAGTGGCATCACTGTGTCGAGTAAGAAAAAGAAAATAACTTTGAAGACAATTCAAATTAGTAACATAACTTTGATGAAGATACCTAGTCTATTAGTAGCTGGAACATTATTTTCAGGAAATAGTTTATCCAACCATTATCAGTTTATCCAGCCATTATCAATGTTAGATATTTACTCGTTTTGTTAACTTAAATGCCTACTTTCTGGGGCTCCGATTGAAATTGTTCTACTCTGGATGGTCAAGCAGTATGAACCATCTATAGGTGCTATGAACATTGTAAACAGATCTAACCGGATCTTTCTCAATCTCGGTCTTGGTCCAAAATACTACCACACCGAATTTGAGGTTTACTGAATTTGACAGGTCTTGTTACACTTAGACAATAATTTCTCTGAACACACTGAAACTTTGCACATGAATATATTGCCACAAATGGACGAATAAATTCCTCTGTGACATGAAATACAAACTCCTCGACAGAAAAGAAAGGAACACAGAAACTGCCTTGACAATATTGATATGCACCATACTGCTTTATACTATTATTAGCAATTCCATGGAATTTATGAAACTACGATAAATTGGCCAAGGTTACATCGCTTTCCAGGAACATGATAAACTAAACACGAGACAAATTTAACGTGATGGACGGTTTGATGGTAGTTATTATAGCGGGTCTACAGGATGGGCAAGGTCACATGACGCCCGACCGCCGGAGTCACGGCCACTAAATGATCTCATACCAGACTGTGTCTAGACGAGATAATGACACGAAGGCAAACAGCTGCTCTGTGAAGCTCAAGTCTGGTCCGACACACCAGCTTCTCTCTCTACTCTGCAACGTCCTCAAACTGCTCGTGGACTTGTCGGAGTGGCGACAATAATGACGATGAAGAAAAGAGATAGGTTTCTATTGAACGGAAGCTGAACTATCTATCTGGCTGTAGTGTCGTTGCTACAGGGGCTCCGACGGGCGGCTGTTAACACTTTCCTCACACATCCACGCAGCATGGACAGCACATGGTCACGCTTTGAACGGTGGGAATGGAGGTCGAGTCAGCAACAGTAGCCCTAGTAGCTAGCTGGTCTTATCAGCGTCTCTGCTGCACCCCGATAGCTCTACGTTCCCCTCTCCTTGGACATGTCTCTCTCTTTCACAATAATCCAACATACTACTCCACATGTCGTCTGCCGAAAGAAGCGTGCTATCCCGAACGATCTCGTTGAGGAAATGCTCGCTGGTTCCCTGTCACATCCTAGCACCAAGGATGTCTGTGTGTGTATGTCTAGGCCGTGCCTTCTCCAACAGCAGGAGCTGGCGGAAAGCTTGACGCAACCGGACTCGCAGGACACCGCTACTTGACAGTTGTACCAGAGAGTGTTCAACATCAACCCAGTGGTTGCTGGCTGGCTGGTTGGCTACAGTGAAGCTGTGTACTATCTCAGACCGGCGAGTTCTCGGTGATGGCACTGAAGACGGTAGATAATCACAAGGTTTCCCCAATAACCATGTTATCTGCTCCTACTTCCTCAAGTCTAGCACAAAAACCTGCAACGAAAACACAGGTTTTTAGAATTGGAGAACACAAAACTAATAAACAAATACGAGTTCTAAAAGAAATACTCCACAATTGTAAACATTTGTTTATATTTTGATTCCAAACATTTAAATTTGATAATTAAGCTGATTACAGCATTCATTATGAATGAAAATGAACAACAAAATGCGACAACTACAATTGTTATCAAACTCATCTCTTTGTCTGCACTTCGAGCATGTGTTTTTCAGCATAGAGTCCAACGCATAATAAATGTACTATTATTATTATTATTATCATCATCAATATCATGAAAATAACTAGAATTTCGTAATAGTGAAGACAATCACTAGAGTTACTTACTGAGCCATCGGATGCACTGGCACCAACTTTGTCTCCTCGGTAGTTCCAGCAAACTTCAAATATTCCCCCTGTTCCCCTATAACTATTTACAAGTGTGCCATTCTGGAAAAGTTGGAAAATGCATTATAAAAAAGACACGAACAAATTCGTTGAATAATGTTGCTATCGCAATATTTTGATGAGATGATACCTGTAATAACATAATTGTCCCTTGCTTAATTATAATGATGCTTATCTTATAAAACCTACTACTGAATAATGATTCTTATAACATTGATGAATTTCTACTAAGGCATAGAATACCATGAAACATTGTAAAAATCGATAAAAAATACAAAATTAAATAAAATATATCAAAATAGTGATAACCATGCAGAAAATCGAAAATGTAGCTTGTTGACCAATAATTATATTTGTGTAGACAAATCCACTGTACATACAGGTACTTTCAGACACAATACGTTTGACCATGAAACAAGTCAACAACCTGTGATTGGATGCCTTTAACCCGCTCTCTGCTGGAGGCAACCAGAGATGGCCTAAAGTGCTCTGCCTGTGCCTAATCCAGCAAGGAGAGGGTTAAAGATTCAAGATGATACTGATCAGCAATATTCCCGATACAGTTAATGAACATCAGATATGCCGACAACAAGCTGTGCCACCACATTAGGCCTTGAGATTATGACACATTTTTATGTACAAACTCAAGGTTTTGTTCACAAATCCCCATAAAAATTGAGCGTGAGCATGAAATCGTACTCAAAAGGTTTTCGTAAACTTGAGGCCGGGTATATGACCAAAGTGGCGTGTTTTTCCGAGACTGACCTGTACATTCCATATGTGAACACACTTGTCAAATGAGCCACTGGCCAGGTACTTCCCGTCAGGACTGAAGGCCACACTATACACAGGTTCCTGGTGCTGGGTGAGCGTGTGCAAGCACGTGCCTCTCTCAACTTCCCATAGCCGCACTGTCGAGTCAAAAGAAGCACTGAAAACAAGAACGGAATTGTTAAACAAAATTGATAAAAATACATTACCGGGTAGGTAGGTGCCTAACTTTGAACTATGTTCATACATTACAGTAAGCTATTTGTTTCTCATCAATTTTCTGAATACTGGTCATTTCAGACACTTGTCTTGATGGACTATCAAAGGGAGGCTAATCCTGTTAAAATTGTTCTTGTTCAGTTTTCCTTGGTATTCGAAACAAGACACATTTTGGTAACATCTTCATTCTTTTGATACACACTGTGCTTAATTGTGGCTTGCATTGTAAGGCTATGGGTAAAAAAACCCACATATGTTGAGGTCAGAATGGAAAAAGTTAATGGAACTCAATTTGAAATGTCGGCAGATATGCAAATTATCTCCCCTTATGCCAAATTATCTCCCACATTTCTACCACTACTTCGGAAAACAGTGTATGACTTCTAGATGTGCACCGACGACAGCTACCTAGCTAAGATGAGACCAGCATTAGGGTTGTTTGTTCCTGGGCCTGTAGGACTCCACTTTATTGTGTAGATTTCCTTGTTGTGAGCCTGCAAGTCGTACACACAGGTATCTTGTTTCATACTCCAAATCTGAAATACAAAGTTTGTCTCGGATGACATACTCTTCACATAAAAGAAGATAAATCTGCCAGTATCATGGCGGATTATCACATGGATCATGGCTTATGGTGTGGACTTGATGCACTATGGAGCCATTATTATTATTATTATTATTATTATTATTATTATTAATTATTATTATTATTATTATTGTTATTATTGTTATTGTTATTGTTATAATGTAAGGAAATGGTGTAACAGTAAGGTAAGTTTAATTACAACCTTGGCAATGGTGACCTATGGATACATTTTGAACTAAGGTGTCCATAATGATACACTAACTGTTTCGCGTAAGAGAGAGAGAGCCCAAGACTAAATGACTTAATGTTTTACATCGCAGCAGAAATCTTTCACCCATATGCGACAATCCCGAGACTAGAAATGATCAGTTAACCGTCTTTATTTATGTATTTATTTAAATTTTAATTGGGGTTTAGAGTCGCTTTCTAGATTCTTTCACTAATATCACAACTCAGGATTTCAACTCGGGACCTTTGGCTCCGAAATCAAACATTCTACCACTACGCTACCACCCTCCCCCTAGAGGACACCGAGATATCCTCAGATTGCTCCACGTGCTTACCTTTAAAGTCATGTCATCTGAACAGGAGGCCAAGAGCTGTCCCTGTGGGTCCCACTTGATGGCGTTCACCTCGTTCTGAAACAACCATGTAGTGATGATTATTGTTGTATATCACAGCATGAAGATGGGATTAGGGACCCTCAAAACAAAATTATGACTCAAATTCCACTAGGCATACAATCTCGGATTGTTGACATATTTCAATGTTGAATGTACATTTGATTTGTCAACACAAACATATTGGGCAACAAGCTACATTTTCCATTTTCCGGATGTCCCACTTATTTTCATATTTTTGCACTTAACGTAATGACTTTTTCCTCATGCCCGAGCTAAGTATAGCTTCTGTTCTGACAGGTGATTAATTTTTTTTGGTACTAATTACTCAACATGCATAATAATAGCCCCCCAATAATCTGGTAGATTTAATTACGATAAGACAAATCATTAAACTATTTATCATTAAAGTCACACCATCAGGAACATCCAAGCTGGTATCACCACAGAGATTCTGTACGGCTACCAAGTTGTCATCATCAGTGCTAACAAAATTATAGATTTGACCACCATTAACATTGGGCCTATGGAGAATGACCTCCTTATTATTTTCTTAATTTAGAACACTGCTCTACATGTCAGGTATGTGCAATGTCCCATGACACCCAAAAGTTACTAAATATTGAACATGATATCATGCTCAACTAATTGTTTGTACTAAAATCCTAATGTTACGCAGAGTTGAGCATGAAATTACTCTAATATAATTAAGGACCAGGCCCAGAGATTATAAAATGATTTGTGATATCAAGCTCAAGCTCAAATATTATATTTGTGAACAAAACCAGGTCTGCGTTTCACGAAAGGGGTAAATATTTGAAGTTGCATGTAATTCCGTACTTCACGTCCTGATTTATGTCCAGCGTAAATATTAGGGGTGCCACGATTGGCCTATCCCGCGATACGATACGTATCACGATAGCAGGCTCACGATACGATACGTGATTGTATCACGATTCATTTTTAAAGAACTTTGAGAAGATTTTCAGTAATCATGTTATATGAAGGTCATTATTTCTTAAAATATCCAGTACAAATAAGTAAGTCATGAAGAGAACATTTGCAAACAACTTAAAATGCTTGTGAAAAATACTGAAATCTAAATTTAAACTCAATGAGCGGAATATTATTAAAATAAATTCATCTGAACATGTATTTAAATATCGATTCACATTAAAATTATGAATCGATTCACAAAAACAGAATCGCGTATCACGATATAAGAGGTAAAATCGCGATGCCACCCCTAGTCATTACTGTACACAATATCGGTGCTGTAACTTAATTGTAGTGTATATACATTCAAAACATTTTAAGTCTGTACAAACGGATGAAACAAAGTCGCTAAAATGATGGTTTACAATAATATTATAATGTTTTTAAAGTTTTGTCGCGTATATGGGTGAAAGATCTGGAAGATACACAAAGTTGTCAAAGTCAATGTCAGCAGTCGTTATGAAACGGTTGATATTTATTTATGGGGGAAATTAAACATTCACCGATA
The DNA here is from genome assembly GCA_034780755.1 of Lepetodrilus elevatus. Taxonomy (NCBI): domain Eukaryota; kingdom Metazoa; phylum Mollusca; class Gastropoda; order Lepetellida; family Lepetodrilidae; genus Lepetodrilus; species Lepetodrilus elevatus. The sequence goes on along the minus strand of JAVCKZ010098244.1, from coordinate 62,446 downwards.
AATTTGTTTAACGTAATATCTCACTAATGATGTTATAATGTATTTCTTTATTGTACTTCAACACTCACTTTGACGAGATTGTGCGAATCTGCATATATCATTTCTTTTCATTTACTTAGCCAGCCATATCTTATTGCATTATTCTCTTGTTCCAAGATAATTAAAATCTCCTTTAGTTTGATGCTTATGATGTCTGTCTTGGTTTCAGTATGACAAAGAAAATCGGTTCTTGGGAATCATTCCTAGAGTATCTCTAGAACACAAGTCCAGTTACACCGGGTCAATGACTAAGAAGTACGATACAGTAAGTTTGAACCACTACTTTATTAACTTTATGATTACAGGTCTTAAAGGCATAATATCACAGATATTTATGGTTGTTTTGGACTAGTTCTTAGCTACATCTGCAAAGTACATTCACTTGACATACATACAATCATGTTGTACTACCAAAATACTTTTCCACCGTTCCACGACAAACCAACCCCGATAGACAAACTATCGAGTACTGGAGATTAAATACATAAGTAAATAACCACTTTTGGGTGAATAAATCAAGCGTAAGTCTCGGATCGAAATGTATCTGTCCATTATACAGGTCTATCAACTACTAGTATGATATGCCTTTAACTTGTGCATGTGCCAAGATGATGCATACATATATGCTTTTATGCTTTTTAAGTAATTATTATAACTTTTTATTACTTGCCAATCATCATCCTTATTCTGCTTCCTTCTCTTTGAGAAAAGTTTGATGCATAAAATGTTTATGAAGGCTAAGCCTGTTTTGTCATATAATAACTGTCAGTACCAGCTGGTGCTCGCAGGTTTACTGCAACATTCAACACTACTGATGTTGCAAGTTTCTTCCTACCCTAAACTGACAAGCTATGATACAAGTGAAATAATCTTGAAAGCGATTCTAAACCCCCCCAATTCATTTTTTTTTAAATTTGGAATTGTAGAAATCTTTTTTACCTGTCTGTGTATGTTTGTCTCGTATCTAAACCCCAATTTTAACAAAAATCCAAGAAAGTCATGGAAATCTTTTCGACCCGTCTGTGCACGTTTTATTTCTTGTGTCCTGCAGCTTGCCTTCAAGTATCTTTCCTGGCTCTTGTTCCCACTGCTGGGGGGCTATGCCATCTACTCTGTCACCTATAACGAGCACAGGGGATGGTACTCCTTTGTTCTGGGCATGATGTATGGATTCCTGCTGACATTCGGTGAGTGGCTCTCGTCCAAGAATACATTGAGCGATTTCGATCACCTGCTAAGGTTACCAGCCAACGATCGAACTAACCATAGTTAAAAAAGGGACTGCTCCTTTCTAGCTGCTCTGTACTTTCTGTCTGATGCATGTGCAGTTACACTGTGCGGTGTTGATCCTTTGTAACTGCACGTGTGTCGGATAGAAAGTACAGAGAGTACAGCTAGAAAGGAGCAGTCCCTTAGTTAAAAATAATATGGGGAAATTTGTTTTTTAAATTGATATGGAAAACCCTCACTGGATTTGCTCATTTGCAAATGTTTAATAGGGGATGGTTACCCGATTCCCTGGTTTATGGAATTTTCTGTGATAATTTTGGCTTGGGCAGTCAAAAATAAAATTAATATAATTTGATTTTTGTGTGTGGATATAATAGTCGTTCTGTTCTGGTCAAATGTAAAAATATTAATTGTTGGAGATGGCCTAAGTATGTTCATGTCGTAGATGAACATTTTCTTGGTGGATTGCAACAGTCTGTAATAAATTATTGTACAGCAAATGTAATTTAAATTATGTTTTAACAATCCCATAATACGTGTGAAATAATCTTGAAAACGGCTCTAAATCCCCAATTTTATTGAACATGTGTTTTCCTTGCAGGATTCATAATGATGACACCCCAGCTGTTCATCAACTACAAAATGAAGTCAGTGGCTCACTTACCCTGGAGAATGTTGACATACAAAGCCCTCAATACATTCATAGACGATATATTCGCATTCGTCATCAAGATGCCGACGTTGTATCGATTAGGCTGCCTCAGAGATGGTGAGTCGATGGAAGGAATCAATGTATTGAGCAACTCCATTTCTTTTCAGTGAAATTACAAGCTGCAATATAAGCTAAAATAATCTTCAAAGCAGCCCTAAACACCAAATCTAAGAAAGAATGTTTTATTTATTTTTTCATAAAATCTTCATGCTTGAAAATTAATTTTGGCAATTAATTAATGTTTTCGACCTGGTATTGGACTAATAGCATGTGAATATATTCTGTATGTAGGTAATCAATGCTTGTCACTCTCTTCTTCTAGATGTCATATTCTTCATTTTCCTGTACCAACGCTACATATACAAGATTGATCCCAAGAGGGTCAACGAGTTTGGTACAAGTCAAGAAATGTTCGACGAGAACGGGAAAGTGATCAGTGTGGAGGAGCAAGCAGCCATTGCCGACCGCCGAGAAGCCGAGAGTAATCCATCGGATGCTTCACCAGCCGAACCGGATGCTTCACCAGCCGAACCAAAGCCTGATCAAGAAAAGAAAGACGATTAGATTTGTCCCATGTTCTTGAGTTTGCGAGATTTGAGGGGATTTCTTCTTACAGTGAAAGTTGTCTCCCCTGAGTGTGTGTTTGTAGGTGTCGGAGTGTTATGCGAGTTTGTTTAATGCCAAAATGTTGAAAGATTTCTTCCTCCCCTCTTGCAATCACTTGCCAAGAAGATTAATGTTTTGGCATCCAGTTCATTTCATGCCATCCTCAGAAACTCATGGCTTTTGCCTGCTTAACCCTCTCCTTGCTGGAGGCAACTGCATGTCTTAAAAAGCAGTATATGTGCTTAATCCAGCAGGGAGAGGGTTAATATCCATTAAAACTCTTAGGTGATATGTTGATAAAAAATCTGGGGGCCTATTCTCGAAACATTCTTATGATCATGCGACAATCTAAAAGGTTCTTATAATATATCAATGCTATGAAACTGTTACGTGTGTTAGGCTAAGATTGTAAGAACGTTTGGGAATATGCCTGCTCTTCTGTAGTGAGAATGGTGTTTGTTATTTGGACCAATCCAGGCTTTGTTTGTTTTATTTTCACTCGTATCATAATAACAACAGCATTGTCAATTTAAAAACTTGTGGAGCTCTCAAATTGGCTGAAATTTTGTTTAATTTCGCCTCAATATTACTAAAGGCCTTCGACAGACAAAGTAAACAAGGGTCATGACCTTTAGAGAATTGTTGTATACCAGATCTGAGATCTTAGTAGATCATGCTGCACTAAACATTTCATCTTATTAACATACTTGGCTAGTTACCAGGTTTTTACCTCAATTTTTCTTTTAACGCCAACAGATCAGCATAAGTATTATTTAGGCACTCAGAATGGAAGGTTCAAAATATGTGAAATTTATTTGCAATTATTTCATAAGATATGTGAAATTTTGAAGGTGCATACAAAATGCATCTTTTCAGAAACTTATTTCAACCATGGTAGATGTGCAATGTGCCAAATTTCAAGTATATCCTACAACCACATATTTGCATTTTCTGCTATTGTGCATTTTCAACATGGCGACCATTTTGTTTATGAATTGATGACTATTTCAAGGACACATGTTTGTAAAACCCGAAAGTTTTCAAATAAATATTGTTTAAAACAAATGTCTACTTTCATATCAAGGCAAACACCATCATACTTTTCTGTTTCATTGTCGGGGAGGAGCGTTTCTTTCACTTTGTGTTTGGATCAAATTTTTGTGCATCTTCATCATTTCATCTTGGCATTCAGATAATGTACATTCAGTCAGTTTCTTTCACCGTTTTCCCATTATCCACGCTCATGTATTTATGAGGTACATTTCCTCCAGATAATGCCAAGACTATTTATAGATGTAATATACATGTAAGCAGATGTTGTCTGATTGTCATTGAAAGAGAACTAGCTGCCGTCAACCGTATCCAAGTATTAGCGAGTGTAGATATAGCCAGTATCTTGTAGTTCATACACAAAACCATTAAAATTGTTAATATGTGTGTAAATTGTACATCATCGATTTCATTTTTTTAATGTTTGTTCTCATGGAAACAAACATTGTCTAATTTCCTTAGGTCTATTGTATAGATAAAATTATTCTGTTTTTATACTGCCAAAGGCTGTACATACATGTTCTATAGTTCTCGTGGAAATAGTGTGTGAATTGTTTTCATGAGTAATTAGAACAGACCACGCATCATGGATTCATGTCATTACATCTTGAACAAATACATTCATGAACATGTCTGTAATAAATTATTGTACAGCAAATGTAATTTTAATTATGTTTTACAAATTTTATATTGATAGTTGAATGTCTCATTGCATTGACAATGTGCTCGAAGGTGTGTTTGTGCAAAACTTTGCAGAGTTATGATAGTATTTAGAATGAATTTCCAGAAACCAACATTACTGAAAAAAATTAACATTTCAAGAAATGAATGCTTTCTACAGATGTCATGCATATGATACAGATTATACAATAATTAAAGGTTATGGCACTTTTCATATCATACGGTACCCCAGTCACATTGGCTCAAGGACCAACGGTATTGTAGCATAATAACCAATCTATATCCCAATACGTCTTGTGTGTGTCATGATTAACCCTCTCCCTGCTGGATTAGGCACAGGTACAGGTCTCTGGTTGCCTTCAGCATGGAGAAGGTTAAGAAGTCTTGGGTTTAGTCATGTTGTACTAGAAAGCTAGTTTGAATCAAAATTGATATAATTTGTGCAAAAATGTAATGTACAAAGCACACTAATAAATAGTGCTTTTATTTGATCGTAAATATGTAACAAATTGTGATACAGATTGTATCATGGGACTATTTATGAAGAAATAAAATTATTCTGCCGTCTCTGAAATGCTTTAGTTTGTATGTAAATTGTGTAGACGTTAATAGATCTGCATTCATTTGTAGATTTGAAAGAAGTACACATAAGAATATAACATTGAACTTTATTTTCTTGATTTCAACTTCTTCAGCCTTATCCAATTTGAGCGCAAGACATTGTCTGGCTTGGTCAGTACTTTAGTGTTCATGTAGGGCTGCAATACCTCTGGAATGTCCACTGTCCCATCCTGAAAAATGTAAATCATATGCATTAGGGGGTCCAGGGGTCATTTGAAAATCTGCAATGTAAAAGGTATCTGTGTGACCTGATAATGTATTGTGATCTCCACGTATCTAAATTAACCTTGAGGTAATTTGTCCCTTAAGGCGGCTCTTCACGTGAGAGTAAATGTCAACATATTTCTGTCTCGTGACTTTCAGGTAATTTGTCCCTAATGTCTCTCCATACCTTCCTTTGGTTGCTCTCCATAATGGCCATGAGCATCCGAGGTACAGCACAAGCCGTTCCATTAACCTGCAATATATTGGTTTAAATCGACATTACATTTGGTAAGAGCGAAAAGTGAAAACAATATTAAAATAAAGATTTCTAATACTATGAAGGAATTAGTAAAAAAAAAAATTTAAAAGGCGAAACTCACCGTGTGTGCATGCCTTGTGTCATCCGACGTCCGATACTTAATGCAAAGTCGACGGCTCTGATAGTCGGTACAGTTTGAAGTGCTCGAAATCTGCAGATATACAACAGGTAGTGACATGATCGTTTCAATAACATTGTCAAATTTTGTGTCCTGGCACAATTTGGAAATACAGAATCGAATGAATGCAGAATAACAAAATATTGCTGAACAACTCTAAAGCAAAGAAAAAAGAAAGAAGAAACAATTTGACAACGAAAACAAAAACAAGCAAGGGAGATAATTCAAGCAAACCTCGCCCCAAAACTTCTTGGCTGGCATCCATGTTTCAATGTCGTACTTCCTATATGCCGGTGCACCAAGTTCCTGTGTTGGCATATCCAGTACCCTGCAGACAAATTAAAAATAATTAACCATTTGAACAATATGGCAGGACAACACAACAGATAGATAACACTGTATTCCTCCGTAACCATCACCAAGCTGTTGGCTCATACAGGAGGCATTTGAGCTTACTTAATCTTGAAAATTAATATAAACAAACCTAAAATGAAGTCCCAAGTCCGAGAAAAGACGTATTTGAAGTTTCAACAACTCCTCTACCAGCTGCTCACTTTCATTGCCGGTCTCGTTGGCGGTCACAGCAAACATCTCCACCTGAAAGTTGCAACACAACAGTACTTAGGCTTAATTTGTTTTGAGCACTTGAGAGTCAAGTCGAGTGTGCATTGCACATGCATATTTTCACCAAAAATGTTTTGAAATAAAACAAGTTGATGGCATGACTCACAAATCAGAAGGATGAGACAGTTCCGAGTACACAGCGCATTATTTATCGACGTAAAAAATAAATACATCAATGCTTTCAAGATTCTTTCACTCTTATCACAGCTTGGAGCAGGAGGAAACCTGCAACATCTGTAGCGCTGAATGTTGCAGTAAACCTGCGAGCACCGGCTGGTACTGACAACACCAAGGATAATAACTACATTGCCACTCTACAGACAGTGCATCCTATCAATATCGCGTCAGAAAAGGAATTTAAGTAGTAGTAGACTGGACAGACCTTAGTGAACTGGTGCACTCTGTAGATTCCCTTCTCCTCGGCTACGTCCGATGTCTCTGCTCTGTAACACCTGCTGACCGCGGTCACTCTGAAACATAACAGACAGCATTCTTGAACT
>JAVCKZ010098244.1:22044-50642 GCA_034780755.1 Lepetodrilus elevatus | reverse complement strand
TGTCAAGAGGAAACCTGCAAACTTACATACGACTGAATATATATTTACATTAAAAAAAGTATGAATTTTAAATAGCAGGAATAGTGTTCATAAGCCTGTTCAGAGTTTCAAATATGTGCAGAATATGTGTCAAAGGAGAAAACATATTATAGTATGGTACAATGATATTAAAATGCATATCACAACTAAACCACCAAATCATTTACAGGGATATACCGGTAGTAATAAACACATAGTGCAAAATATATGTTAAACATGCATTATTTGAGCTACAATGCCTCGGACAGTTGTTGTTCTTGTGCTTTCACCTTTCACATGTGTATTCTGCACATATTTTAACTCTGAGGTGACTTATTATTATCCTACACTGAATATTCTACACAATACAAACAGATTTATATATAACTGAATCAGAAGTACATAATGTGTACGCATTACGGACAAAGTGTTACAAAGGTCATTTATTTGGTTTCTACATTGCACTGCTACCTGAAATAGACTACACGATTCTCTGACACGCCTGGTAATGTCAATTTACTTACTAATTTAATATATATATGACAAGAGATCTGACATTTAGTCTGGCAACATGGCAGAAATGTCTGAATGGAAACAACACTACTGTTTCAGTTTAGACACATTTTAACATTATGATTATAGCTGGCCTTAATTATTTATTTCAAATCAATGTTTCAATACATTTATGTACATGACATAAAATCAGCACCGTTCCACTATTAATTACTTCATAAAAATGGACTAATTTAGCTTAACATGATGTCATGTCTCGTCTGTTTGTGCAAAAATATCAACCTTTAAAGGCCCACTACCCGTGAACGCATGTTTTGAGATAATGTACAATAAACGAGTAACATAAAATAGTGCATAAAAAGAATTAATTTGTTTTTGAATACACACTTTTACCCCACTATAGCTTTAAAGCAATTTGCAGAGCTATAATTAGCACTTTGGCTGAAACTCTTGTTGTTGTTATTGTAAGGCTTTTAGTGTCAAACAACACCAAATGTGTCTACATTTGCTGCTTACTACTCTAATTATTTGCTTAATCGCGAATCTAATCCCGTTTAGAATTGACTCGTCAGACTAGCTACATTTGCACGACTCGTCAGTTTGGCTAAAGACACCCATGAGGCTTCATACCTACGTTAGTTCATTTCACCAGGGACTCGTCATCCATTATTCCCCATCAAAAGCGCCGGCTGATCAAAGTATGGAGAGTTTCGCTAATAACAAGCCATGGATTGGATTAGACTCACCTTTCTCCCATGATGCAATGGGGTAAAACAACATGGCTGCCGTAGCAGTTGTCTCCAAGGCACAATTATTTTACAATTTATGCCAACCATGTGTTAATTTAACAAATAAATTTATCCTGTTGTTTGGGAATATTAGATAGAATAGTTTTGGTGCGTAGTCTGTAACGTGAGTGAGTGAATATGGAGTTTAACGTCGCTGCGGGAATCTTTCACCCATTTGCGACGAAGTCTGTAACGTATAACGGGATTAAAGTAATCTATTTGTTTATATTTTAGGTTATTATTATTCAAACATATGTGCCCCTAATGATACATTTTCCAAATTATATAAACGATAGAGTTGAAATTATGGATAATCATCAAAATATTTGCATATGGTTGAGCCATAAAATAGAATCTAAAGCACACAGTAAAAGAGATTTTCAGTTTTATAGCCTGAAAATAACTTTCAAAAATTTGACATCCAACATAAATATTTTGCTTTTACCATTATGGTTTAAATACATAATAATGTTTAAGTTAAAAGATAAAACAGTAAATTCAAATCATCAAACATACACAATTTGGAGCTTGCTATATATTATTTATACACATATTTCTTGTGAAATGTTTTAAGTTGAGAATTTCGCAAATGAAAGCATATCAAAATAAAAAAAATCTTTTGATATCTCATTTACACTGTATTTGCATATTTTATGACATATAATGTTGAAATTATCATATCTGCACCACATTGATAAATGATTTCCATATATAAGTACGATGTTATGATATCGTTCAAAGGCCTAAATGGCTTTTCACAGGTTGAACTAAATGGGCTCAACATTTCATATTCACATTTTCCTTCTGCATAATGTACATAATTCTGCATAATGTACATAATGTGGTTTTATGAGATAGTAAATTATCCATAACTTCTTTTATCAATGTGGAGTTCAAGATGTATGCAATAAAATTCAAATCTGAGGGCAAAAGCATCCTCATACCTGTAACTATTGCAATTATTTTCTTCTCCCATATATTTTCTCTTGCATATATTTTCTCAAATTCTACCATTCTTGCACATGACATTGTACTGATAGTTATGCTCTCTATTGAGGGAGGAGTGGCTCCACTGTAGGTGTGGTAGGAAGGTGAACGGCCCTCTTCTGAGAATCCTGTCAAATACATAGACTCTATTTATCATTGCCCCCATCTCCTGTCACAGCCACGATTGACGGCAACAGGCAATACTTGCACCTGAAATGTACGTGCTAATTAGTCGACAATCTCCCTCATTATAAGACATTGTTACTATGCCACTTCTCCAGACATCGATATTTACGCAACATAGAATAAACATACTTCTTGAACAAATTCTTGCATCAAAATGTATTACACCAATATTAAACAGTCATTATACTAATATGGAATGTAGCATTATGGAGAGGCAGCATCATAGATACATCACACTTGCTAAAAGATATGCAAAAACTGGATGTTGTTAGGTAGGTTCACATATTGTTCAGACTACAATCACAGACAACAGCATGTGTCAGGGCTTTGAAAGAACGCATTTATCAACTCGACAAATCTGTTCTTTGAAGATGGTTGAAAGTTTTGCATATTTCCCTTCACTTTGTTGATATCACCTTTATTTAAACGCTAAAATCTCCATGTAAATCGGAAAATTCCGCACCCAAACAAAATTCTGATTTAATGCGAAGATAGATTAATGTATTTTTGCATAGACATGCAAAACAATAGACATGTCTGTTTTCATTGGGAAATAGTGAATTAATTGCAGTTTGTTTTAATTTTCTACAATTGTAATGGTAGTGTGACTGGTGGGAAGAGACAGTAACTAAGATAACTGATGTGCCATCACTAACAACATTTTAAAATATTGGTAAAATACAAAATACAGAAACACGAACTGAGATGTACATGAGTTGGGTTTTCTTCTTATAATGGCTTGTTAGCTTACAGCAAAATGAAACCTGCAAAGCCTGTAGCACCTAGTGTAATGGTAGCCTTCCCAACACTGCTAGGTACTGACAAACCAAGGCTGATATAACTGCACTGCAACAGGATGGACAACACATTCTATCAAGACTGCATCATAACCACAACAACGAAACTTCATAGAAGAACATTAGTGCTGGGTCCTCATAGTGGATTCAAACTCAAGACCATTGGTTCCAAAGTCTGACTATACCACTCACAGTAAGACCAATGTCAGTAATGAGACTGGCTGGTATCGAATAACCAAGGATGACATCTATACACCATAAGACATTTCCAATCTTCCCTGAACTCTGCATTGTGAAGAAAATGTTGGGATTCCAGTGAAGATTTAAACTGAAACTTTCAAGTTGGTCATCTGACATGCTACCACTGTGATACATACTATTGAATATTTACCCAAATGAAGTTTATTTTATGATTACCAACAAGCAATCTTAGAAAGAAATATGTCCTTAAGCTGGATTAAAACCTTGTATATATGCAAATGGGAAAACATCCTTTCAAAGGAAACCATTAAAATACATTATCATTTCCAATAAAATGAGAAAATATTTCAATTTTCTTGAAAATTGTTTCTATTTATCACATCATGAATTGTTACAGCTTATGTGCAAGGAGTATGACAGAAATTTCCAGAAAGTGTGTTTTAATAAGAAAAACTAAGACGGCAATCATTTTTATAATAAACACAGAGTTAGTGAATAACAGTCACATTCTGTTCCTACATTTGCGTTATTACGCTGAAATGGATATTTCACATCCATAATAGAACAAATAATTGAAATATGAAAAAAATATGATACGAGCTTGTCAAATACGTAATGGCAACGAGTGCATCAAGCGCAATAACATCGGCCATGTTTGTTTGTAAAAAGAATTATAAAAGAAAATTACATTGATTCCTGGAACTAAGATATATCGAAATCAGAAAAGAACTCTTTTGGAAAGGAAATCAACAAAACTCATTCATTGAGAGTCCGCCATGATGCGTCACTACGACAGGTTTCCGATTTGAAATACGAGCAATTCTTTTAAACACAGGGTAGTGATACAAGATGTCCCTGCAAGACAAACATTAGGATTGTAAACTGTCCATTGCGCACTTCATTATAAATCAGATTGGCAGTGTTTATGGGGGCAATGACAGGGTTTCACGGACACAGTAACTACCCCTTGTTGTGGCCTGAACTCTGGTAACTAGGCACCAAGGTGATAGTTAGCGGTAACCGCTTTCCTTGGAAGATGATTGTCTCTCGTGAGCTGTGGCCGTATCAAAACACGGAATTAAACACTGGAACATTTTTTTAGGTTTGGCCGATTTTGGAACATTTCAGCTTTCTGGGATTTTGAAAATTAGTTAATCAGTTTCTGGGAAGTTGTAAATTCTTGCTATGCTTTCTATGTCATTGGAAATTTCGGATTTACTTTCTGGAACATTAAAAGTTTTGGAAGTTTTGGAATCAGTTTCTGGAACATTGAAAATTCTTAAAATAACTTTCTAGGATGTAACCACTTCTGAAATCACTCTCTGGGAAGCAACAGATATTAGTTCTTAGTGAGTCTTTTTAACCCTTTCCCTGCCACTCTTCTATATGGTATATCTGGTTGCCTTCAGCCTGGAGAGGGTTAAATAATTTGATCTTGGCATGTAAAAGAAAACATCCACATTTTGAACTGATGAGATATGTTACTTTGTACAATGGTACTTTGTCCTTGCTGCTAGACTAAGTTTTACCTTCTCTGAGCTGGCGGCAACTGGAGATGCCATATTAATATAATTTACTAAGGAGGTGGTTAACCCTTCCACTGCTGAGTACTTACAGGGCAGCTATCTTTCCTCCATCACATCAAATGTAAACAATATACACCTCACAAATAGTATTTGTATTTCATGACTATTTTCTGAATTTATTTACCTATCGTAGAAAAGTTCAAGATGACTTCTTGAAAGACAGTTTTCTTAACAGGTGAAATCTCAAATAGCAAATCCTCCAAAAAAAAAGTATTTTAAACGATGATGAGAAATTGCTCTAGCTTCTTTCATCTGTTCCACCAATGTGCAATCAATTTTGTAATTTCTTGCACAAAGAAAAGTAATGGCACATTAACTTCACAAGCCGATCCTAACTGTATCGCTAATTATACGTTGTCAATGACAAAACAAACTTCTCAGCCGTGATTACATGTAATACAGTCGCTGAAAGGATCAGAGATTTCCCTCGAGGAATATCTCAGTGCTGTGAGGAAGCGCAGGACTCATTTGGAGATCAGCCGGGATCGCAAATAATGACCACCATAGTACTAAGTTTCCCCTTCTTTAAATTGACCCCCAAAATTGATTATTTCCCAAAGGATCAATCTTTCTGTTCAAAATGTAATTGTTTTTCAATTACTTGGGTTTTCACCGGAAATGTAAGCACATGTGTTTCGCTTAATCACGTGAGTTTGGACAAATGGAAATGGATAACATTCCATTGCAATTCTCAGAGATGAAAGATACATTAACTTCTGTGTACTTAAATAGAATAAGTGTGACATTATGTTTTTAAAATTAAAAGTTTTACTATTTACAACTTTAAATCAGCATTTGAGTCCATTAAAGAAGACTACCGATAAAACATGATAATTTAATATGTTATAATATGATTAAATACAAGCATTTCCATGGAAAGAAAATTTGCCAAGATTTAGGTGTAACTACTTTTAGCTTACTTTAAAGGTACGCTTTCAAAGAATGTGTAAATGCTCATGTAGAAGTCTAATATCATGATAGATCTTTCAGTCTGATAAGTGAATCATTCTAATGTCAAGAGACATCCGAAATCCAATATACTTCAATAGTACGACAAGATCCAGTAAACCAATATTCGCAAAAGATCAAAAAACCAATGTAGCTCAGTTGTACAAGATCAAAAAATCAATTTAAAGTACATGGACCTCAATTATTCAACATATAACTACATAACTATTACTTTTGATATAATTCTCTTAGTTATTCATATCCATCACTTTCGTGTGTAATCATGTTATTAATGCAAACAGATTTTGCAAAATCAGAAATAACCAAATACAGTATCACATGAACAGGCCCCTTGTATTGTTCCACAGAATGAGCATAGCACTACGAGAGTGAGTTAATAATTATGATGCTACCACTCTTGTAGCAGTATGATTGTTCGTGAAACGCGACCCTTTGAACAATATGCATGCAACACCTATAGAAGCCATTCTTCCTGCTAAATGTAGCTTTAAAACGGGAAAAGCTGGTAACTGTTTATAACATGACTCCAGGTCTTTAGTTAATCCATCAAACTGTCTTTGAAATCAAATTATGTGGAAAGAAAACACAAACAGAGCGCTCCCTGGGTAAATAAATGTCCCTTTACCCAATGCCAAACTTTCTGTGAGTAAAAACATAAACAGAGTGATGGCTGTACCTAGTGAGAACTGAAAGAAAAAAGTAGAAATTGTGTTTTCTTGATACGGATTTGTTGGCATTATTCCTTTTACATGTACTTTCTCCATTCGAAAAGGAGAAGAAAAAAAACCTGAAAAATTGTAATCTATTTGAAGGCAACTAATTGTAAAGTTGTTAATGAAACCTTTTTGTTGCCATAATTCACACTATTTGCATGTGTGTGTGTGTGTGTGTAGGATGTGTGTGTGTAGGGTGTGTGTGTGTGTGTGTGTGTGTGTGTGGGTTGAAGGGTGGTAGACCGGATGTGGGGTGAGTGGTACTGTGTGGGTTCATTGTCCAGTATTCCCTCAGAAGACTGTCTCTCCTCATCGATGACCAACTTACCTGAATATGTGTACTGTGGTACCAAAATCAGTATCACTTGCAACTTTTTATGGAAAAATACACAACATATTAACATTCTCCTGGCTATAGTTAACTGGGAATGTCCAATAGAATAATGTCATAATAATAATGATGATAATGATAGCAATATTAATCATAACAATAATAACATAACAATATTAATATTATAATTATTATTAATAATAATAATAATAATAATATTTAGACCGACTATTTCATGCCCACTTATTTTACATTCTCTACCCCACGGGAATTAATTCAACCTGGAGAATGTTAATATTAGTTCTGCATTCTGCCAATCTATCATTGACATTGTGTATGTGTTGGTCTTACCACCAAATACGCTTTTTATTTCCAGACTGCATTTGGTTACTTACCTGAAAATAAAAAAGACAAAATTAGCATCATCGACTACTAAATAGAATTTGTAGTGCACAAAATATACAAGAATATTATAATATACTTTGAATATATCAGGCTATCCTACATACATATATTTGGCATATATCAAGCTTTCAGTTTCACTGTTTCTGAAAGTATGACTCAAAAGATAGCAAATGTTTATCATATGTCCATAAAAAGTGATGTGAAGAATCTTAACGTCTCAATAATAATAATAATAATAATAATAATAATAATAAGTAGATTTATATAGCGCAAGTGCTTCCATGCACCAGGAACTGCTCGCAATGCCTCATATAAAGATCTAACTATGAATGACAGATTGACGATTCCATATATTTTCCTCATGTATCTAGATAACACAAGAATGGATAAGGATATGGTTGTCTTACGAAATTCTGACAATGTCAGAGACATAGTTTACCAGTAAGAAACAAGACAACTTATCCGCAGTCAGATTAACATATTTTGCTTTCAGTTGTTTATCTTATTTCAACATTGGTTCAAAACAATGCTCAGGCAAAAGGCATCATTTATCTTGTTGGTTTTCTATGCATAGGTTTTTCTAAACATATTTTGTGTTATTGCTATAATATATTTTATTTATTAATATTTATTCCTTATTATTATTTAAATATTTGTGTGTGTGTATTTGTGTAGATCTAATAGTATTACTACATGTAAATCTGTTAAATAAAAGACAAATGTAATTGAACTATTCATATGTCAAGATATAATGTTCATGACATGAACATCTTCACCAGTATAAGATCTGATAACAAAATAATTAATAAATTGAACAGAAATGTACCTATTATCTTCAAAGATGAAAAGTAGACTGACCAAAAGCCAAATGAATCTTAGATATTTTAGAATGGAGACTTATTATCAATAGGAACTGGTATTATCTTTATGTTTGACCCTCATCTATGATGTATGGTTCCAGTCAGTTGAAATATACACAATCACAGCATAACACAACACAGACGAAATGTGCAATCATGTACAACTCTTACAGTGAAATGTACAACACTGTAAGTGAAATGTACATAGACATGATTGCAACTGACAAGCTTAATACAGAGACATGAACGATGTTATGACATCAAAGCAGGGGGGAGGAGGATGCGAAACTGGGGGAGGGGGGAGGGGAATTATCAGGGGCGCTATCATCACTTTGCCGAGGGAACAAGACATGTCAGACTTGTCCAAATGTTATACAACGTGAAATAGACACCCAGCAGATATGCAGCAGAACACCCAGTGATCATACATTGGTGTGTGATAAGGGAGAATGGCATGATAGGTATCATCCCAGCTGTGCAATATACAACAGTATCACATGGGGGTAAAGATAACTTCAAACACTCTGCTATGGCACCAGGGAATATGACTGATGGAGAAAATGGATGTAAATGCTGTAGAGAGTCATATACATCTGTGATATAATATTGCCATAAAAATGAAAAATGTGAAATGTTTGAAATGAACATCTAAAATTGTATACCCATGTTTATGATATATTTATGAATTTATGCTGAAATTGTCTATTTTTTTTCCAAATAATAAATAACATATAAATACGGTAAATACTTATTTTATGGCTCTATAATATCTCCACAGTGCTCTCTATGACTAAGAGCTACCAGGGCTCTCTATGACTAAGAGCTATCAGGGCTCTCTATGACTAAGAGCTATCAGGGCTCTCTATGACTAAGAGCTACCAGGGCTCTCTATGACTAAGAGCTACCAGGGCTTTATATGACTAAGAGCTATCAGGGCTCAAATGCACTAAAGCTTACACAGAGTTCTTCATGGTTATAAGAAAATATTAAAAGATGAAGTACAGTCTTTTTCATCTGTATACGATCAGCTAACAAATCCAAGATCAATTCCGAGCTTAAGGATCCAAAAATAGAAACACTTCGAAAGGAAGCAAATGAAATCATATCCTGTAGTATTGATTGACAATCATTATAGACATATCTTCCTATTCAATCATAATCGATATATCCTCAAATCCAATCATAATAGACATATTCTCCAATCATAGTAGACATCATCCAATCATAGACAATAATATGCTCCAATCATCAAAATTTAATATATATTATGCAATTATCAGATCATTCAATACAATCATGATAGGCATATCCAATCATTATAGGCATACCAATATTCTCCTATCAAACTAGGCAATATTCTCCTATCAAACTAGACATATTATCCAATCATAATAGACATATTCTCTAATCATCATAGACAGTGTCTCAATGGTAGTAATAGACATATCCACAAATGCCACATTCACCAACAATGATTACATAACTTTTTCTAGAGAGCTGTAAACCGAGCCACAAACGGGGCTCCGGCGAAATCGACACCGGGAATGAAATCGACATGATCGGCAAGTAGAAATATACAATAACTGTTTTTATGAGACCACCTCCTATGAAGAGAGTATCCTGCATTCATTGATACGGTGGAGTGAGAGTGGAGTGAGAGTGGTGGACGCAGTGGAAGCGGTGGAATGCACAAGAAATAAACAGAGCTGCCAAGAGCCGGGCTTTCTCCTTCTTTCTTGTGTAATCAAGCTGAACTGTTATCAGTTCTGTAATGCACCACTAATGTGTCTGAAAGTGATCCGCTGTCCCACCAGTTCCATGATGCTTGGGCCGGCATGAAAGCCATCCTCTGAGAATCTCAGTCTTATAGTAATTCAGATTTACAGAAACAGGACTGACATTTTTGGATTTTCATAAATTTTGAAATAAATTTTAAAATACCTTTGGTGTGGTACCTTGTTTGAAAGAGGTTTAAAATCTGATTGAAACAGTGCATGCTTTAAAAATTATCCTATCCATTGTCAACATTTGCAAAACAATTTGCATAGTGTGGTATGTTGTTTGAAAGTTGGTGAAAATCTCCCTCAATTAGCATACAAATCTATACCATTGCAATTTTGGAATAAATATGACAAACATCTTAAAAAGACACGACACTACACTGTTACTAAAATATCCAGCTTATAACTCTGATACTAATATATCCAGCTTACAACTCTGATACTAATATACTTTCAAACTAAAGTTATGTTGTCAGTACGGTATTATAAACCCTATCAGCAATAACAGAAGAAAAAACCCATGATAAATTCCAAGTGGTACTTGTATGTACTCCAAGACACTCGAATCATAATTTATTTATTTCTTATAACTGTAGACCCCCAACATGCTCCAGTACTGCTTTGTACCGTGTTGGTGTAACTTGAACCAGCAATAACCGTCCAAATGTAAATGTATGTCCTGCTGAGGGAACACTAAGCATTATTTGATAATAGTTTCTGCAACTTGCGACATTAATAAACCCCAGTCATGGAATCTGGCCATTAAGAGGAATAAAAGAAGCAAATTGGGGATACTTGTTTCCACGCAGTTTTCTCAAGGCAGTCGTTACATTTTTTATGATTATTTTACAAATTATTGAATTGTCAGAATTAACCTAGTAATTAGGTTTTCTAGGAGTTTGTTTGAAGTGGTCAAAGTTCGATATTGTTGCTATTTTTGAGTATATTGTAGCGGTCTCGCTCACATTTCTAAAACGAATTAGGGGGTAATAAGACTATGAATTTGAAAAATATTTCCAATTAATAAACAGCTGTTTTGAAAAATCGTCATAAGGGTCTACTTCCTGAATGTGCAAGTGCCAATTTCACTTTGGTTCATTTGGTGCAGATTTGTAACATAGTTTAACAAACATGTGTCGTTAACTATTTGTAATTGTCTAATTAACCAAGCAGAATTAAAGGTGTATTTTGACTGATGATTTTGATAGTTTAGTCTTATTCTGTTTGGAGGTAAGCAGAGCTGTCCAAACAACAGAGATCATTACATAGTTCATGAAGCATCTTAGACCATTCCAAAAATCTTCATTTAAAAAGAAATCATGTTAATAAATAATAATTAGTCTTTAATGTTGTTTGATAGCTTCCTCAACAAGAAAATTAATGTTAATACATTTCAGAACAGAAATCTTTGTAAAATTTGCGTAACAGTTTAACACAATCTCCATTGACCTCTAAACGAGACCTCTTGCAATTTGTGAAATATACGAGGCCTGTCACACTGAAACATACGACTAATGGACATTTGTTTTACAATGGAGATTGAATGCAAACTTGCAACCTGCTTGGACTTTGGGGATATTTTTCCGTGCAAATCTGATGGGACTTTAATTGAGGCAATCTCCCTTTAAGTGATGACCTGACTTAGCCTAGGCAGTACCAACCCATCTCTGCTTGGCCTTAATCACACATCCTGATCCTGATCATGTTAAAAATACCCCCGTAGATGGTAGGCAAAACTAACCTCATCCATCAGCCATTGATTTTATCATCAAATACTGATCAAGGGCAGTTGTTTTTTTAGGCTTTTAATTTTGTATGGGAGGACGAGTTGTCTGTTTTAACATTGATTGCTGCTGCTGATTCGCGGGAAGCTGTGGATGCCGGTGATCTTCTGCCATACAGAAACAACCATGAGGTCATCAGCATTTTTACAACGTTTTAACAATTTTACATTATTTTTACAACATTTTAATATATTATTACACCAGCCTTCTGACATTTTCTACCGCATTCTGACTTTTTTATTACAGCATTTTAACAACATTTTAACATGTGTACAGTCTGTTTACAACATTTTAATATAATATTTCACCATTTTTACTGCATTAAAAATAAATTGACACCATTTTCTACATATTATTTTACAGCATTTTAACAGTATTTTAAAATATGAAATATAATATCATAGAATAATTTTAAGTTTTCATTAGTGGATTAACACCATTTAGGTTAAACAATCTTTTGATGTCCATAAATTTGTTTAAAAAATATTATTGCCTTCGTTTTGCTTCTCGAAGCTCTCATAATTCACTACAAGATCATAGTGCATTAATAAGTGTCCGATCTCCATGTACAAGATCATAGTGCATTAATAAGTGTCCGATCTCCATGTACAAGAGATCGCTATGCGAGTGCTTATGGTCTCATGGTATATATGTACGAGAGCTTCGTGAAATGATACTGTAGAAGCAGTAAAATAGAAAGACCAATTCCCATTCCACAGAATGCTCATAGTGCTAAGAGAACTACGGTACATGTTATAATCTTAGGAGCAAATGACTTGTTGTACCACCATCATTTTGTGGAACAGGAGCCTTAATAACAGAAACATGAAGACCAGAAAACACCATCCTAAAGGATGATGACTAAGTGAACAAGTGCTACTACTGTATATTAAGAAGAGTTGTGTACATCATAGACTACATATTGCAATGAAGAACAGCTCCTATGGGATAATTATTTTTCTTCATTTTACTGTAGCCTGGTGTGACATATGGTAAGATGCTCCCACTGGTCTCAGCCAACGGGGTTACCCTTTTTGCTGATTTGGTAGAGTGTTGGACTCGCAATCCAGCAACTGGGGTTTGAATCCTAGGCTTGGCATGATGCTCTGTTGCAGTAATATGAAGCTCATTAATGAGAGATATTAACACAACTGCAATTAGTACCTAGTTCCACATCAAACAACGTTACACAATAATACAGGAAGATACAACAATGTTACACAATAATACAGGAAGATACAACAATGTTACACAATAATACAGGAAGATACAACAATGGTCATAATGGCATGATTATTACTGCCAAGAGATTCTTGATTTTCTTTTTTAGAAAACATTGATGCAATAATAAATCTATTTGAGAGACTTTATCATCGAGGAAGTTTTCGTCAATAATGGCCAAAATGGAAAGTCCGCGCTTAACAAACTTAGTCAAACAAGCCTCAATCTACTTAGTATAAAGTGCTGAGACATGATGAAATGAAGCAAAGCTTTTTCATAGATTTAGTTACATATTCGATATGATTTACAGTAATAAAGTGCCGTTCCTCCGCATTCCAACAAGCAATCAGTGCACCTTTAAAGAAAAGAGAAGCCCTCTTTGGATACTTTCTGGTGGTGGAAAGTCTCGGGGCAAATTGCCCTCATTTCTCCGAATCCATTCTGATATGGAAGCCTTCCATTAGGCTGGTCGTCATAACGATCATAACCGTGGTCTGGAAATTATTACGCGTGCAACTCCGGACAAGAAAGCGGCAGCGAATTATTCCAATAAATTCAATACATGCCATGGATTCCAAGCTTGTTTGTATCTTGGAATCAATGTAAGAGTCGGGACATGAATTGACGAACTCCACGTGAATCTGTGTCTGGAACAATGGTGATTGACTTGATCATTAAGGATACGATATGTCGTTATTAAAGGATACAATCTGTACACGGATATGAAGGCTGTTCGTTCCGTACTTTTTAATCCAGAGGTAAAATATACTCTGTAATATGCCACAGATATTGGAGGAGCGACATTAAGAACTCATTGGTTCAAACATATTGACCAAGTTAGTGGCAATCATAGAAATCAGCAAAAGTGATCTGACCAAGGAATATGAGACCATGAGATGCAGATGACTGGATTTACTGTATCGTTATTAATTGCATGATTAGAGCTATGAAACTGGGTCATTTGTCTGCTTTGTCTATTCAGGAGTCAAGTTAGACATCTGCGATGCCATTTATGCTATTGATGTCATTGATTGATGTCATTGATTGATGCCATTGATGTTCATCCTTTGAGGAATTAAGTCAATTCTTAAAGACAGAGTGAGTAAATTATTGTTTTACATCACAACATAAGTCAGTTCTTAAAGACAAAGATTAAGTCAGGTCTTAACAATGAAATGCATCACTTCTCAATGACAAGGACAAGTCACTTTGAAAATATGGAGAAGCAGTTCTTAAAAATGGAGATGTTAGTTATACTTCTTGGAGATGGAGATAAGTCAATTCTAAAAAACATAGAAGTCACTTCTTGAATACAGAGATAAGTCAGTTCTTAAAGATCTTAAAAGTCAGTTCTTAAAAACAGTTATATGTTAGTTCTTGAAGACAGACATAAAGTATGTTGCTAAAGACCGTAAAGCATTTTTAAAAGTCAGATATCTGTCAGTTCTTAAAGACAGATATAAGTATGTTCTTGAAGGCAGAGATAAGTATGTTCTTGAAGACAGAGATAAGTAAGTTCTTGAAGACAGAGATAAGTAAGTTCTTGAAGACAGAGATAAGTAAGTTCTTGAAGACAGAGATAAGTATGTTCTTGAAGACATAGATAAGTAAGTTCTTGAAGACAGAGATAAGTATGTTCTTAGAGACAGAATGAAGTCAGTTCACAAAGATGCATCACAGCTCAGATTCAATGACTGGTCAATGAACGACCAAAAGAAAACCCTGAACATTCCATCAATGGGATGACAACGAATTCGTCTTTTTCTTGAATGCTTGTATTTATTTCACTGCCTGTGTGATTATGTCTGCAGGAACTCTCTTCTGTGATGTATTGCTTCTTTCTGTGTGGGGATGTCGTTGGAAATTTTCTTCTTTTTGCATGGCCCGGGCGATAGGGAGGGATTATGTTCTTCTCGTCATGATGAGTCAACAGATAGTAAATAATGAACCATCATCCACCTTTGCATGTGCACAGATTTACGATAATATTTTCTTGACACATTCCAATTCAGAAACGATGTGCTCGATGATGAAATTTTACCGAAAATCGGTAAACACGTAAATTACTTTTTCTACTGAAATTAATGCTTTCACATAAAACTCCTTTATGATGCACATTTTCATCCCATATTTATATATAACTTTAGAAAAAATACTCTAAAAGACATTTTTAAATTTGAGAAAATAAACTTAAAATGGAAGAAAGGAAGACAGTCCAAGAATAGTTTACACATAGTAGATTAGGAACAGGTATCACTTGTTCCTGGTTCTATCTATGGAATCAAACCCAGACTGTCATCAGGGCAATCAAACCCTGCACCACTGTCCAGACAACATGCGCATTAATCAAATGTTTATATTTGCTGTGGAATAATGTCTTTCTTGACGCCACATGGCTTCAAAGTGTCTGGCCTGCCACAGAGCCTCAGCCTTGAAGTCTTTAACGTTGTGTACTTACGTTCCGTGTCATTTGCAGTAAGTAAAACAAACACCAGACCATATATAAGTAACTATCGGGCCATAACCTTCTCAAGCCACATTCTCATAAATCCAACATGGTAGTTATACTTTGACAGTTTGTGCCAAGCCGAAGCCAAATGTTCCGATATTTACCAGACAATAGTTCATAGTCATGAACAATGAACATTGATAACGTAACAATTCTGAAAAGCATCCTTTCCCTCATCTTCACATGTACACGGCAGTATGACCTTCAAGAAGCCATCTTCCGTTACTTTCTCACCCAGATCCTCAGTTCCACGGTTCCCTACAACTGTGACTTTTGATCTAAGCCCGGAATTCAATTTTCTCTATGTCAAATGCAATTTCCATCGATTCATCTCTTGTGTTGTGATTTTGTCATCTATGTTTGACAGGTAATTGGCACAGAGATGACACTCTAGTCTTTCTCTACGATATCTAGTCTCGATATTTCACAACTAGCAATTTTCCACAAGTAATCTCTACCTTGATAAATTATGTTCTGCATGAAATGTGGTCATCAGATAGCTAAAAGCAATTCATAATAGGCTGTCTTCCTCTTTTGCCATTGTTTTTCGTCGGGTATCGTTTCCGTATGACGTTCATTGCCGATGTCAAACGTATTTAATGACAGTAATGCATCTTTAGCTTTAAAGACTAGACTTGAAATTTAAATCGATAATGTATCAAATTACACATAGGATGATAATGACATGTTCAAGACAAAAAAAAAGAAAGAAGATTTAATAGATAGAAAAAAAATCTAACTAATCAGGGAGAATTTCAATCATAGTCTTTCCCGTACTTAAATAAAATAATCATATTACTTGTACTACCAGTAAGACAGAATGGAGTATAGCTCAAATCATTAAGTGTATATATCAGTAACATTGTGATATTAAGTGTATGTATCAGTAACATTGTGAGCACTCTAAAGTATTACAAACATTTGTAATACCAGAAAATATTAAATTGAGATATTTCATAGAATTGGGATATTTCATAGCATGGTCTTGCATTATTGAAATAACATGGAATACTTTTGTCTTTTGGAGATCAATATGAGCAGATTGTGTGCAATATCTGGCTTTGCTATACAAAGTGTGTTACATAGAATAGGATTGCACTGGAGTAGAAGCGTGGAGAATTTCTGCAAACCATGGTCCTCACTAAATATGGTCAATCCATACCAATCTATTCCCTGCCAACCAACACTCCATTAATATAAGATCACACAAAACACACCGTTACAATCATACACCGACCCCTACACCCCTATATCAATGTAATAATGTAATAACCCATACACTAATTCATAAAAGATTTCAGTAAGAAAACCATACGATATTTGATATGACCCTCATCTTTTTTAACAACCTCCTCTAATGTCAAATTTGTGGAAGAATACTGAATATCTTTTTTAATTTCAAACAACTAGGACATGTATCTTTGGTTTCAACATTTCCATAATTACCGATTGAATCCTGCTCCAATTTTTGTAGAATATTATTATTATTAAATTATTTTATTGCACTATAATGATAGATACTATGGCTTTGTTTTTGCATTGTTTATCTACTTTGCATTGGTTAAATAATGTATCTTCTTTTTCAGCAGAAAAGCAGTTGAAATCAACATGGTAGAAAATCACTATGCAAGAAAATGAGAAGGAAAAGCATTCTCTCCAAGCAGCTGCCTGGCTGGAAGTGAAATCTTACGGCTCACAATGCTGTTTTAGATTAGTGACATTGAACCCAGGTTATTATTGTAGATTCTCAAATGTAATTATGATTTATCCGAGTTGTTCATTTCATGCCCGTATGAAGCCAGTCGGCGGTCACTACTGAAACCTACGTCGTTGTCTATTTCACCACATTCCCAAACCTCCGCGTCAGGGTTCACCTGCGAAATAAAGCATCGCTGATTTTGGAATGCCTGTTTTTACGATTATTTTATTAGCCAATTTTTCGCTGCAAGTGCAGCATAAATACCAGGGGTGATCATTCAATGATGAATCGTGAACCTTGCGACGTGCATCCTGGCTTTGATATCGACGCATTGATGTATATTTCATAATCAGACTCATGCAGATGCAATGAAACACAGATGGAAGTGAATACATGCATGCACAAACATGCGCCCAAGTGTTGGATGAATTAAGCCTCCAATGCACATGAAAGGAACACTTTATTATTTTTTTACATTATTTATATCTTCTTTTCATATGACATTGTTATTGTATTTCTACTCTCTCTTTTTTATATACATTATTAGTCTTTCTTTTTTGTGTGTGTATATTACAATGAGTTGATTTCTAGTTTTTTTCAAAATACACAATCATTACTAATCAGTCTGTTAATAGTTTTTTTCAAAAATATATTACTGTCTATAGTTTAATATTACATATTATACATAGATCTACCTGAATAATCTGTCTATTCCTATGCCAATAGATGTTACCGGTATATGCCGATGAGAATAGCAAAAGGAAAATAACATATTCTAGATCGGAAACCAACAGTCACAGGCTAGTGATAAATAAAGACATTGTGACTAAAATGAATAATTGAACACCAGAATTATTTGGACAAAGCTAACATACCACTTTCTCACGGGGATAGTTTCAACAATATCAAGTTTCATATTTTACACTGACTCCCATGAAAACTGTCTGTAAATTATTTTAAAACTTTAAACATAAATATTCTTAGATTCTACGGAAATATGAACATGAAGTACCATTGTCTCAGAAATCATTAAAATTCTGAATAATCTTTAATGCCATTTTTAATACATATACAAATATTCGTAATGGCATATTAAAATATATGTTCATGACATACAGTATCATATTAAATATGAAAAAAAGGTTTATTTTGGTTTAAGTAATTTCCTTGTATATTAGCAGATGGATGGATAATAAAGTTACTGGGAATGGTAGAAACGCTTCATTGAATGTTAATATCCACACAAAGGCCATTGCCAGTGTACTCAACTCATTAAAATGATTACAAACTATCAAATTTAAATGCTCCCAAATAAATGTTCACCTGCGTTCTTCTTAATATCTGTCCAACCATTACATCCTAACGACCATTTAAAACTTCCTCATGAAGCCCACCCTTGGGGCACATAATAAAGAAAAACTACAGTTATCATAAACAAGCAATTTAATTTGAAATAGTGTGAATATCGCGCAGACTGAATAGGATTCATTTGAACATGGACTTTTTATCAATAGACCTATAAAACATTTCGGTTCGGTGATTTTCATACCTCCTTCTGTGACACTCTCTAATGCTGGAATCAGAAAAGAACCGACCGCACCCGTTAAAGGAATTCGTACAAAGGACGTATCATATCTGAACCTTTTCAAGTTGGGTCCATAACTCGGGATGTTCGGAAGTCTGTCAAGCTCGATTCTCATTGACTGTCGACGCGTTTCTCATTGAGAGCGACGTCAATATCGCTTTGCGGCCTTTTGTGGTGCAAGGTCGTAGCTAGCGCTGCCATCACATACCGCACGTCAATGGCGACAATTCCCGTAGTAGACACAGCTCCGTGTAGGTCGACGAGTCAACTACCCTTATAGGTGGAAGATTAACAATGGCATTGAAATCGACGATAGTGTCATTGAAATCAACGATAGTATCGGACTGGCATTGACGTTTATTGCACACGCTGATTTCACTCTATCAAAGCCTGGTACTGCATTGTATATGTATGTACCCTTTTGAAGTCACACTAACACCATTCAATACTGGGCTGTTTGTTTTGACATATAAGAAAAAATCTGATACAATGACACAATGAAACATTGGTATTTCCTGTGTTCTTGTAGACAGTTCCTGGTCAGACAGACAGGTCGTTGGAGCCATGGCGGTATTTGTAATTGAAACATTGTACAATCCCATATTGGAGGTATTTGTAATTGAAACATTGTACAATCCCATATTGGAGGCATTTGTAATTGAAGCATTGTATTTGCTCATTTCAACCAAGCCACCCACCTCCCACCCCTATATGCATATGTTCAGTTCAAAACCATCAAACTTACATTAAATTATTTGATACAAAGAATACAAAACGACCAAGCTGGTTCTTGAAAATATCTGAGGAATATGATTTAACCTTCTTTATAACAGTGGAAACTGGGGATGCCCACTGAATATGAATAAAAAGATACACACTAGTAAATACATAGTAATGCTATTCAGACACAACATGTAGTCAGCTTTAGATGCCGTCATACCACTAACCCTTACCAAACAAAACACAATGAGGAAGTAGTACTGCTGTGTTAAAAAATACCAAGAATGAGTAGACGGAAGAGGGGGGTGATACCTTGGTGGGGGTGGGGGGTGATACCTTGGTGGTGATGGGGAGCCAGGGGGAATATACCCTGGGGGTGGGGTGGGAGAGGGGGGATACCCTGGGATTTGGAACATACCACATACCACCCATAAAGCAACGGCAGAATCTTCAGACACCTCCATGGTTAAATTAGGATCATTAGTACCAATGGTATTCCTGGTACAGATGCCAGACATGTACATTGTCTATCCCATGGCAAGGAGAATAATTATGACTGGAGAAGAAGAAAAAATAACAGGACATAAAATACGGTGAAAAGCGGTAACATTTTCCTAATTGCCACGTGTGATTGTCTTAAAAGTGGCAGCGTTCACACGTTCACACGTTCACACGTGGTAGCAATATAAGTCATGGAAGAAACAGGTACTGAGAATTGTTAGTCAAAATGACATAGCCAGAGAAACTGGGGAAAGTTGGTGGTTCTACAGTATTTGAGTGATCTGTTCATGTTGGGAGGAAAGCCTACACAAACTATATTTTACTTGTGAGCCAGGGCTGATACAGATCTACTATGTATTGAGACGCAATACTGACATTGTACACTGTTAGAAACTGTTCTCCAATTCTCAAGGGAATCTGGAGAACATATGGGGAAGAACAGATAAGAAAATACAGAGAATGTGTGGAGAAGATACTGAGTTTATTTAGAAAGAAAAAGAAGATTTGAAGAATATATGGAGAATATTATGAAGATATGGAGAAGAAGATATGGAGAAGAATATATGGAGAATATTATGAAGATATGAAGAAGATATGGGGAAGAAGATATGGGGAAACTAGAGAGAATGCATAGAACAGAAACAGAAAATATTCACAGAAGACAGAGAAAGGAATGAAGAGTATATGGAAAAGTTACACAGAAGCTATGGAGAAGATAGAGAGAAATGGTGAAGGAAGAATAAAATGTTGTGCCTTATATTGAAATAAACATAAACAAGAAATGTCATGTAAGTACACAAGTTCTAGTATTTATGTGATACCCACTATAGTACTATGGGACATAAAACCTTCTTTGACATTGGTAGAACAGATATAAAATCATTCACATTGGTTTTGTTCACAAAAGATTACAAATAAGACATTAGTTTGCATTGGATTAGTTCAAGATATACACAATTAACCCATTTCCTCATAGTTATTTTCCTTTGGGCCCGAAATACATTCAATTACCATAGTAACGGACATAGAATTACTATAGCAACCTACAACTAATACATTTCAAACTCTAATACATTTCAAACTCGTACATTTCAAGTATTGATTGATGTGTATTGTTATGACATGGGAAATGTCAAACAAATCAACATGCTATGTGCATCATGCCTCCAGGATCAGCGCCCAGCTTGAATAGTTGCCTATACCATGTTTTATTGAGCATGTAGCCCGTAAAAATAAATTTATTATGTAAATAGCTCTACCATTATAAGTGTAGTATATCTACTGTCATTGTTCTGTAATCCTTGTCACTTTATGCACGAGAAGGCTCATTTATGAAATTAAGACAAAGAATTGTAGAGAGTCCATGCGTGGTATGCGGGCTTGCAGGGGGTATGATAAATAATAAACAGCGCGCGTCGTCATCTGAACTCCCTGAATGGTATCTATTGATCGGTGTCTGGTGTCTCGTCATCCATGACCCTGCATGGAATCTTGTCATGCAGAATCATGTAGGATCTTGCCATGTAGGATCTTGTAGGATCTTGCCATGTGGGATCTTGTCCTGTGAGATCTTGCCCTGTGGTATCTTGTCACATTACATAGAAACTTGCCATGCAGAATATTGTCACATAATCTTGCCTTATAGAATTTTGCAAGTCTTAGCAGACAAAATCCTGCCACAAAAAAATCATGCCATAAATTTGCCATGCAGAATCTTGACTTATTGAATCCTGTCTTTTGAAATATTACAATCAAGGCCACTTACCAACTTCAATAAATATGTAAATATTTTATCCAAATGTTGTGTAATGTATCCACGATAAAGCTGTGCTTAAATGATAGATCTGAATAATTTACCAGCAATAATTGAAATGAATCTTCCAATATTGTCTATCACCTGCTAAATTACAAAGCAAATCGTAAATAGTTCAAGTATGTTAAGGAAGAGCATCGATCGGACCATCTTCCTGAGACATTAAAAATGAAAAATTCACAAGGAATGACATTTTTAAGGATTAAAATTTCACGTAAAGTCTGATTTCCTGTCAATGGAAGGAACATATCCAATTAAAGACGTACTTCCAAATGTCAGTGGCACCATTGGACATAAAGATCAATTCCTAGATGAAGCCGATGTTTATTTCCATAACAAGCCAGCGAACATGATTGAGCCATTTAAAACATGCTACATGCACGACCTTGGCAATTTGATGCTCTCATGCCCTCAGGGTCAAGGCAGATTTCCTCCAAATGTCCTTAGAGGTCAGAGGAAGCAACACCGAACCTCATCTGTTCAGCCAGTGCTAACAACACATATTAAAACAATAACAAATTCTGTATTTAACACAACTTTACAGTGTAATATTATCTTATCATCTTAATTATCTTACTGTCTTAACATTCATTGCATGAAAATATAAATGCACTCAGAAACCGAAATGTTCCATAGCATGTCAATAGGTGATCGCTGTGTACCTTTCATCCATAAATATGACAGAATTTATGGGGAAATGTCCATAACCTTAAGTCAGTTCTCGGCGGAATCAACGCACTTTTACCAGCACCACTTAATACAGACACCAAAGAAAGAAATCCTTCAGTCGGAGCGCGACAATAATTTCTTTGACCAGGTCATTTGTGGTCATTTGAAATTGACCGCGGACACAGAAAATCACTTTCCTTCGCTGGCTGGGTAGCAGATAGCCTGTTCGTCTATAATCAACTGCGGTAAATCCATTCATCTATTCGAGTCAATTCCAGCAAAATAACGGTAATTGCAACATTTCCTTGCAACATTTCCTTGCAGCAAGGGTCTAGAGG
The DNA here is from genome assembly GCA_034780755.1 of Lepetodrilus elevatus. NCBI lineage: Eukaryota > Metazoa > Mollusca > Gastropoda > Lepetellida > Lepetodrilidae > Lepetodrilus > Lepetodrilus elevatus. The sequence continues at coordinate 27,668 of JAVCKZ010098244.1, read as the reverse complement.
TGACCAAGTAACTACTTTGGGAGTCCAGGATATTTACGAAGGTGTCAGGAATGGAGACCATCGAGTCTGGTCGTCATAAACAAGCTTCAATACGCAATGATATTATGTCGTAGTCGCTAATTTTCCCTTCAGCAACTTTTCCTAGATCAATCTACATTGGTTCATATTATTATTATTATCATTAAAATGTTCCACATATAATTATATCATCATATGTACATATTTATAACTACTGTGGTCAGTTAATCACCAATTACTGACTTTTGACATCGCATTCTAAATGAATTTTGTCAATCTAACCCTACATAGACTAACCAATAAACCAGTGAATTAATTACGAGGAAAGCAAAACACCCAGACATAGACTTATTAAATAGATTGTGTCCGCAGACACGTTGACATTTCATCGGCCATCTTAATTTGCCACGGGGTCGAGAGTAGGAGGGAAACTTAATTGACGAGAAATTGACGAGAAATGGACAAGAAATGGACGCATGTATATTACAGCCTTTTCATCATGCAGAGTGCAGCTTAGGGCTATGTCTAGTGGTCAATGAACAATTATACGTAATTGCAGGTGTCGTGGAACACATAACCCAGTAGATAACCCTAGGCATAGAAGCTTTCACCAATAAGTTGACAATAAGTTGACCCCCGTACTTAATTAGTGCCTCGCATTCAAACGCCGTATTACGATAAATGTCAGATTGGTTATCAATAATACATTCATACTGATGTAAATCAATGATACGTAGATGAAGAATGCGACAAGATCAAAGCGAGTTGGTTTTAGGTTCAAACTTTTCAACAATTATCAAAGACTGAATGAATCAGCCGTGTTACACTGTTGAACATGTTCCATGCTCGTGAGTTTTCTAAAGACAGGTTTGCTTGTTTTCTGTTGAAAATACAATCAAATGTACTTTTTATTACATGTACAAGCGAAAATTAATGTGTCAATATTGCCTAACGCAAAGAACCGATAATTCATCTGTGATGTTCTATAGATGTATTTGGATGAAAATAGATGGAAATGTGCCTTTAAAACCTACCATACTGAACAATGATTGACATAACAAAACTTTAAATTCTACAAGTGATTGGCATGATGAGGATGTATAGCTTTAAGCTTGTAATAAATGACTCCAGGTAACAATATAAAGTTCTTCCCTGAATAAATCACGAAGGTATTGTTCAACTAGGAATATATAGTTTCATGAAGGAAAAGGTCGAAGTTTATAAATATGCTCAGATGAATAAACCAATAGTCACGTTTCCTTCCATTCCTGCCATAAATACGAACAATTTCAACTAGCTGGGTCGCACCGACATGCATTCCTCCAGGCCATTTAAAACTAGATTCCCACCAGTTACATCGATTATTCTGTGAATTAATACAAAAATAACTATGATGTTATTTATCACCTGCTTCAAATTTAAATTACAAGGATCAATATTTTTACTATTTGACAAGACCATTATTTGAATATAAATTTTAATGAACATCATAAAAATGTAATTTGGCATAAATTTTCATATATACAAAATTTGAAACATTGCTTCATATCCATGATGCCCTACAAATATTGAAACATGATTAGCTATGAGTTACTACAGAACTGTAAACAATGTACAAATAATCTTTTCTACAAATACAGTCAGCACTATTTACAAAAAAAAAGGAATGTCCAAATTATCATGACAGTCAAACATTCTTGTGCCTCGGTTTGATCATTGGTCATCAGTTGTTCATATATCAAATTATATGTTTTCTGTTCACTAAACTTGTGGAAAGAAAATATCATTATTAATCAAAACTATTATAGAAACAGAATGACATAGCAGTGCATTAAAGTAAATGAAATTAAAGACATATTTCCATTACACCTCTTGGCATTTACTCGCTGCACCATGTAACATTGCACAATGTTCCAATCCTTGGGGATACTACCACAAAGTTCAAATGTTCAAAACCAGACTGTCAAATATATCAGACTACTTTCAATTAAATAATATTGACAGATACTGATAATGACATCATGTGCATCCAAAGCAGGAAACGCTCGACTGATTTTAAGAAAAAACAGCATCCAGCATTAAAAGAAAGAATTTAATTTACTGTTATTCCCTCCTTGCACCTCCATATAAGACCAAGAGTAATTAAATATCAAAGTGCTTGTCATAACTGCGAATTAGACTGGGAATAAACGGACATAGACCAATACCCTCGTAATAGCGTATCCATTTTGTCCTGACGTAGTGTTATTAGGATGAATGGAAACATGACATAAAAAATAGGGGCTGTTTCTAGTGTAAAGTAGATTGCATGGAATTCCTTGATCAGCTCTCGACAGGGAAGGAGTTTTTTTGCCCTACATTTCAATAGAGCCTGTCAGAGATGGTCTTCCATGTTGTCTGTGAAAGTACTGCTTGGATTTATATTTCAAAGGCAGAATCGCTCTATAGAAATAATGAAAAATTGAACGCGCCATAAAAAAAACCATTGATAGATATTTAACGACAATCCAAAATCATGCAATAAAGTTTTTACAAGGACTATTCTCAGACTTCACATTTTGCCAACAATAGCTCTGACATTATGTGGAAAATGTTTTATCTCCGTATAAAACTCAGAATCAACACGCTAAAACCAATTTCAGCAATAAAACTCACCACACCTGGATGTGAATGTATTGTTATCATTCCGCAGGTTTTACCAATTTTCTCGGTGACAAATTTCCGCAATTTCCGGGATTCGAGGAAATCTGCTCCTTTCCGACGGACACGGCCGGAGATATTAACCATCTGGCAACGAGACCTGTGCGTTGGGGATCTCTTTGATTAGCTCGTACATCGCAGTCGGCGTCATGCTTCCAGTAGTCAATGTCTCTGCTACATTTGCATTATCAGATTAACAGTTGGCTTCCTTGAACTCGTCCCTGTCGGTCTGTCACATACATTTTGCTTATCAAAATTGCTAAATCGCCTCTGTCCCATAACTTCTCGTAACAAGAGGCCGTAATCTTTGCTCGTTGTGGAATACAAACTGGGATTTGTTTATTTTGAACTGAATGTAATGTGGCGGGGGTTTCCTGTCTGGACCTAGGCAGGAGATTATTAGCTGTAGTGTTCGGATGCCGGAGTGTTCGGATGCGATAGGGGAGATAACTCTATTGATGCTGTATGTAGCCAGGTGGCTTGCATGTGTGGGGATTGAATCCAGCTGTAACTGTGAATCAAATAAACATGTAAAAAGCTGATAATGGCTAATGGGATTGTTTGACCAAGATAGGAAGTACATGTATATACACAAGCACAAGCAGGTAAAACCTACAACAAAAAAAAGCAACCAAACCAATCTTTCCTTTCTATCTATACATTAAATATTTTAAAACAAGTTCTTTGTAAAAAAAAAACATATATAATACTAGTACATATAACAAAATATAAAAATTAAATATTGTTTAAAAAGGTAGAACCTTAATTTAGCTGTAATGTTTGCTATGCACACTCCTGATGTCAAGAAACCTTGACTATTAAAATAGTTTTATATGAAGACATCTATGTTATGTTGCAATTTACAAAAAGTGAAGATAACTCTATATTTATTTATGTCCAGTAAAAAGCAATATGATGTCTAACATCTTCAAGAGACGATTCTGCACGTGGTGACCAGAACATTATCATTTCTCCGCCATAGATTGGTTGAGTGTTCTTTTCACCTTTACGATAATGTATTTTAATCGCGCTGTTTGCGGAGATGTGTCTGGGTATACCGCAATGACCCCTCAACACTAACACACCCATATAACATTGGCCAGTTAAACAAACCCACAAAGGTCAGCGAGACCCACTGGTCAGAAAGTGAGGTGTCCATCATGAGAATAGCCAAGAATAATGATTCAAAATGGCGACAGCAATGCCCAATGTGCATGTTATTGAAAAAAACCAAATACTGATGTTATACATTTTGTAATTTAATTTAGAATTAGTTTTTTTTAATGACGATTGATTATACAGGATATAGAATTGATGGCTGACACATTATAGTCATATAGTCAATTAAAAAATGTCAAGTAATTATATCAACTCTAATAGAACAGACTACTATTTGACTTTCATATTAACCTTATCTAATGTCGTGGGTTTCCTCCTGCCATATAACCAACAAGCTGGCTCCAAAATGTTTTTACAAATAAAATATTAACCATATCTACCGCTGAAAAAAAAAAAGATGAAGGGGAAATTATCCACAAATGACATATTAACATTCATTTTATAAGTGACAGCTGCAGATGCCCTATACAGCAGACAGTTTAGATGAAGGTAAAATGACTCTCAGAGTCCTCACTGAATCGTGAAGTGGCACCAACATCCCAAAATTCCTCATTCACACCTGAACCACTGGTCAGAAATTCATCTGGACTTGGACAGAGGTCATTGCGGTCAACTCACAGGTCAGATCAAGCGAGGACCTTTTGCCAATCAATGTTCCTGAAATCTACAACACGTGTATGACGACCGAGACTGACATTGATTGATTGGTGAATTAAACCATGTGTGTACATATACAACAAGCATATGGGTCCATGGTTATAATAGAGATATTTACAAGTATGCAGGAATCATGGGAATGCTCATGCACGTGTTAATACGCATTAAGTACGATATCCTTTTGGGAATATCTACAGGCTGTTTAGGTACAACTACATTTAAAATAGAGTGGTTACGGCAAACAGGAGAGAATTATATTACTTACAGGGTGTTTGGTACATTTCAAAGAAAGCCCACAAGTCAAATATAAGCATTAGACATGCATTTACATTCACATATAAAGAAAAAGAAGAAAAATGAAAAATGTTAGCTCTGTAGACCTATTATTCTGAAATAGATTGTATTATTGTATACTTTTATGATTACAGTTATTTTCATATTAAAATCTCTGATATAAGTGATAGAATCTTTAAAGCGAATCTAAACCTCAATTCAAAAATTCAAATTAAGAATGTTTTTAAAAAAGCATTTTGTAAAGCTCCAATATTCCTTGAATTGTGAACAATCATATGACGATATGTATAAAAAACTTTTATTCAATTTCAATTAAAGAAAAGCATAGCAATTCTTTAGAATATTTAATACAATTTGTATTTTCTAAATCCTATCTATTGCTTTGAGTGAATATACAGCCAATGAAATAGTCTTGATCACATCTTGAACGGACTTAATCAAGTATGTACGGTATTCAGAATTGACACATTTTACTCATGTGGAAAACCAATCAGGTTACAGATTGTATGTTTCATTGATGTATATGTCCATCCATACAATTGTAAGATTCCTTCAGTGGAATGCCTTACTGTATATGTGTGATGTCGATATGAATATTTATCATAGGCCCAATGTTTGACATGAATACTGGTATGTATCTTGGGGCATTTAAAACGTCACACAATTACATACCGTACTAGTATATATCGTGCCTTCAAAATTGCTGCTGCAAGATTGTGGAATGGTCTGCCTCAGAACTGCACAAACCAGGAACTCTTAGCCTCAGAACTGCACAAACCAGGAACTCTTAGCCTCAGAACTGCACAAACCAGGAACTCTTAGCCTCAGAACTGCAC
>JAVCKZ010098244.1:3392-21944 GCA_034780755.1 Lepetodrilus elevatus | reverse complement strand
AAACCAGGAACTCTTAGCCTCAGATCTGCAAAAACCAGGAACTCTTAGCCTCAGAACTGCACAAACCAGGAACTCTTAGCCTTAGAACTGCACAAACCAGGAACTCTTAGCCTCAGAACTGTACAAACCAGGAACTCTTAGCCTCAGAACTGCACAAACCAGGAACTCTTAGCCTCAGAACTACACAAACTAGCCTCTCTACTGACTCAGGGCCACACAAACTAGGCACTCAAAAGATTCTGAACTAGACAAGGTAACTGATTCATGCAATCTTTGATCAAAGTAATAATGCGATCTCATACATATCAAAGATTTGTCTGCAGATTAAATATGATATTTGTCACTAAACATACAGAAAATGTAGTTCATATCTTCTTAATCATCATAAAAGGTTTCCTTGAGCTCTCTGAAGTTTGTCCATAGTTTTTCTTCACAAAGAAATCACAATTCGCCGATTTGCTGATGAAATGCATAAACTTTTGGACAAGATCACAATCATTACTGCTTTAAACTGCGACAAATTTGATTATTTCTCATATTACATCCCCATAAAATCTGCACTGTCCAGGTTTACTATTCATGCATAGACTTAGCAGAAACAACCTTAGATTTGTCTCATAATCTGAAAATTACTGTTCTAGGGAAATAAATTTGTTCTCAACCTGAATCAATTGAGATAACTTTTGACAGAACAGTCATGACACATAACCTGTGACACCAATCAATAGCCACGTGGCTATATCTATGACTATATGGCTAATTATGACTGGATGTGACATGTATCTATATAATGTTCTCTTTGCAGGCATTACGAGTCGATGAAGCCAATTTCAGAATTTTTATTAAAAGTTTTGCCTCATTTCAAAATTATTGGCCTTGGACATAAAGACTGAGTTTGGACAAAATGGAATCAAAGGGAACATTTCTTTCTGAAATCATCAAAGACATCAATGAAAGTCAATCTTAAATGGTAAGGATGACACGATCTTACCTCTATAACTTCACGTCAATCACACTGGTACCGAGACTATTGAACTACCGTATGCATCATGTTTTCTTAATTTGGTATATATCTTATCAACAATCGATCAACTATGTAGGCGACTATTGCAAAGCTTAAAAGTGAAATTATAATCCATTGTCATATTATTTACTATCATGACAAAAAACATCTGTCTATAAAGAAGAAACCGATACCTTTAAAGCTCTACAACTCTAAAAGCTGTCCAAACTTCAGACTCTTAATTAAAGGAGAGTTCACAAAATTAGACACATCTATTTATCCTAAATGTATCATGCCAATAATTAATTCTCTCAACACTAACATTCAAAGATTCAAAAGCATATCAGATATTTTGAATTTCTTTTCATGTCCCTTAGGAACAGTGTCCCAAAAAAGTTGGTTAACCTGGAAATTAAATTAATCCACAAAATTGATATTCTCTGTTCAGTGTGATCATCACTCTCTTCAGTAATTACGGGCATTGATCGTTTAAGGTTTCAGACCCCTCCCTCTTTAAAAAAAAATGAGAAAAAAAGGTCCCAAAATTAAAGCATCAATGCAAAGCAGAAGCTATGACAGATCCTTCTTAAAGTCGGGTCTTTCAGTAATTTCTTTTTTTCCAATCCCAATTTCAAAGTCCTTAGAGATCTGCATCATTATTGTCAAATTTCCATGACTTTATCAATTCTGGGATAATTGTCCAATAAAAAGATATCATTTTGGAGGACTTAATGAACTGATGACATTTATCCCATTACTAGAGGAAGGCCTTGGATGACCACACTCCTCATGCGTCATCCCCTTTAGCTTCGAATCCCTAAATTCCCCTCCTCCCTCGACATCGCCCCATCTCCCCTCTTCACCCCCCACCCCCCTGTCCTGCTACCCTACTTTCACAAATGTGACAAGACTTCATTCATCCAAATTCTTCTAAATTTGTCTGGCATGACATCATGAATAATGCACATGCACATCATTATTAGATATCCATGGTCATTCTGATTGTGTCATCACTTAAGGTCAGCACCATTCATCATCATTTTCCCAGTGCCTTTTTTGGCATTCAAGATGGTAATAATAATAATAATAATAATAATAATAATACAAATTAATCATAATACTAATACAAAATAAAATAAAATAAAATAAAATGATAATCATTATCATAATCATCAATAAACAATTAAATATTATTAGTTGTAGAACCAGTAGTATAATTACCAAATAAAAAAAAACCACATACACGCATACACATCTGTCGGTCAATGGGATATCTGGATCATTTAGCTTGCCTAATATTGTCCTAACAACTGATCAATTCCTGATTACTCCATATCACCTATGCCTCCTCCAGCACACTATTGGCGGCAAGATTGCTGATATCCATCTGTTCCACAACCCTGCAGAAACCCTGCACAACCTCCATATGACAAGTCATTTGTTCTTGGCCAAACCCTGCAACTTTTGCGAAACATCAAAGCCCAATAGTGTCATGACTTTATGCAAATTGAATGACAGTATTCTCGCACGTCACTCAATTTTCGGTTGCATGACAGTTATGTGAGTCAGATTGTGAATTTTATAGAATTAAACATTGTCCTAATTCAACTTGGTCACCATTGTGTTTTGTAGCAGGTGAAGGAGAAGAAGAGGAAGAAGAAGAAGAGGAGGAGGCAGAAGACATTTTAATTATCAATATTATGGCAGCCATTGTTGCTGCCAGACAATGCGTTTTATAGAAATAATAGAAACAACTTAAACTTAGGCAATTGTCCAGAAAGTAATGTACAACATATTAGCAAATGTAATCAAGTCAATATTCTGATATGTGTCTTGGAAAGAATTTTGAGGGAAAAAAACCTGAAAATGCTTCTTTAAATATCTGACATTTATCTCACGATTCTAATATAACGTTTGTATGACGTTTATGCCACGGTTGCTAAATGTCAATTAACCTTATTCTTGACTGAGGAAACTGGAGATCTGATGGCAGACTCTAGAATATCCACAGCATATGAGAGCGAGATAATTCAATCACAGCATTAAGGTCACCATTCCCACCTGTTTCATACCACGTTCATTAACTGACCAGGGATAAAATCTCCTGTATCTGCAGTAAACACACATCTGTCTTAATCACTGATAAAACCTGCACACCAAATTGCTGCCATTAGAAAAATGGCCTCACAAATGTGCCATTATGTGGGAGAAAAGGTATGTTTTTATCTTAAGGTGGGGGGTCACTTTTCTCTTCAAATTAGCCATTTGGATACAGTTTCTCTATTAATTGGATAAAAGGATACGGAGATTACTATGTCCAAAGAAGTAATTCACTCTCCCATACTGAGTAGCCTTGTTTCAGACAAGATTGGCCTTTTAAAAGACGTGGTGAATTAGCCATGGGATGAAAGTAACAGTTTGTGAGTACCAAGCTTTCTGATTAGTGTCAATATTTATATGAAAAAGCGTCATGGCCTGAGAACAGCGTTACCTATATTCCACATACCCTCTACACTTGCTTAACAGTTCTCGTTGGATTTCTTAAATGGGAATATTTGCATGAGAATAAGTTTGAAAGGCAAAGATGAAAGATGTTACCTTCTTAGAGGTAATATGAAATACTGTATAGAGCCTGGTTGTGAAACTAACAAATCTTATACATAGAGAGTATTAACACTCTTGCTGGTTTTATCATATGGTAGTCACTGCTTTATTGGGCATTTCCATTTGTCTCCGGCTTGTAGTAGGTTAAAGCAATATACTGTTTCTATAGTAGTATACTAGTATTGTAGACTTTTTAACATGTCTATGTAACACTAGGAAAGGGATTTTGCAAGCATGTCTTGGTGTGAGAAAATAATATGACTAAAAATTAGCATATATGTCAAGGGAAAATGGGAACAATGAACAAACTATTATCAACAATTTAACATATTTCCAAAAATACCAATGCTATCTGATGGTATGCTATATATGCTGGTAATTAGTGCATTGCTTCAGCACTGAGATAAATGCTGAGTTTGAATCACTGGCAGGGTACATAGTTTAAAAATAACAACATTCTGAAAATAAATGAAACATTTGCCATTGAAAGACACTTGAATCCTTTGACTGTTTATTGTAAAAATGAAGCTACCAAACAAAGATGAAAGTTACCCCCCAAAAAAATCAATAAGTCAAAATTGTTTATACCATCTAAAAATGTATCCATTAATCATAATAAAAATGTATTCAAGACAAATAATCTCCAAAACCTATCTTTTTTACAATATTCTCAGATGCTTCCAAATACAAGATATTTTCAAATATAAATATACAACTTTCTAACAATATAACTGCTCCTGTCTTATCACATTTCCACTCGGAAGCAGATGAATATGTTTATCTTGCTCATCAGGGAAAGCACTTAAAATGAGGAAGGATGTCTTCATAATAAATTATTTTTAAAACTCCCCTTTCAGTGAAGGGAGATTGTGTTCAATCAAATTTGACAACTCTTTTATGCTTATTTATATAACTCATACTGTTGACATGTGTCCTGTATTCTGTATATCCGAGTTACCCACATATCTGTGTATCTGAGTTACCCACATATCTGTATATCTGAGTTACCCACATATCTGTATATCTGAGTTACCCACATATCTGTGTATCTGAGTTACCCAAATTTTTGTGTATTTGAAGCCTTGTCCGATAGATACTAGTATTTTGTTGACATACCTCCAACTTACATAGAAGATATATATTTTTGAACATGTTTGTTGTAAAAATAACCCAAGAACTGAGTGGGAAAAAAAAAAATGTATTACATTATTTCACTATTAAAGTCTATTTGATTTTCATGTATGACAGTACATGTAACGTAAATGTTTTATAATAGACATAAAGTATAAGTATGGCATAGAAAAGTAAAGCCTGGAGAGCAAGTGGTGTACCCTGTAGTCAGAAACAAGAAAAATGATAAACGCTATTCTGTAAACTACAGGAACAGATCAGCCCTGGCACAGGGAGGTTTTCACTATTTTACATCTAATATTGAATTTTGCAAAAACACACATTTGTAATATCAAAAGCCAGCACCATGAGTCAAATCTCAGTATGTTAGTCTGTATTTCCGTTATACTTTTTTTGTGTATGCATTAACTCCTTAGTTTTACCCTTGGGAGGAAATATATCTTAAATTAAATAAAAAATGTCTTGTACAAGAAATTACCTCCCATCGTTCTACAATCTATAATTCATAAAAAAAACTAGCAATGTATCGAAGGAAAGTTTCCCAAATGCAATCAAAATGGAAAGATATTAAAAAAAAGAATATAAGCAATAAAGCTGCAGCTGTTTACTCCTCACACAACAATGAAGAAGAAGCCAGTACTCATCGTGGGCATTGTGTCCGCCACCCTTATCTTCACTGCCGCAGTGGCTGGCCCGCTCACATCTAATTAACGTCACCACTGGTTGGGATTATCAGTATCTGTTTGATGGACGGCAGCAAATGAAATATTATGGACACTCATGGACATTCTGCATTCTGGATCCCAGTCATGCATCAGAACAGTCAATGCTGATAAATCTATCAGAATAAATTAATGACGACCATTTTTCTAGGAAGTAGAATTGTTGGGCATGGGTTTCAAACAATGTTTCGTACTTGCGTCAAGTATATTACACATTGAAGGCTTGAATTCACCAGGAATTAATATGTATCCTAAGTTCATGATATATAGCAAGATTCTTGAGGAAATGGTAAAGATATACTAAATATCAAAATGTCAGTGCAGGTAAAAACAAAATGACCTTTTCATGCCTGCCAACTCCAAGTTGGAAGAATGAGATGCCAACACTGTAAGCATACTGTACAGCTATCATCCTTGATTAGTCATTACTGCCTGGGTATTGCAGGTTTCCCTCCCACCAATAAACACATCAATATGACATCACTGACATTATAAGGAAAATAACCACCAAACATAATTTCGCTCATTCCAATTGCAGAAGTAGTATTTTCCTGAAAACTATTCCCAACATTACTATTCTCATGTTATGTTATAGGTATTTCTTAATTATCACATTTATTTTATTTAATGTAATGTTTTGTTTTATCCGAAAAAAGTGACTAGGATGACTCATCATTACATAAATCTGAACTCAAACTGCTCTAAGGTTTCGTTGCCAGATTACCAGATTTAAAAAATGAATTTGTTTCCAAGTCATCAATTGTCTCATTAAGTATTTGCCTGGTTAGGAAATCCTCTTAAGGCATATGGCCTAATGACATTAATATTTCAGATGTTAATTTCAGTGGCTTCATTATCTTGTCTTCTGTGTTTGATGACCACTTGAAAGACCTTGACATGTCATGCGTGAAGTCGTTAATTGTTAACGAACATGTCCTGGAATATTTCTGAAATATACAGAAATCATTAAGCTTAATGCAGTTGTCGTGTCCCAGAATGGGAGGACATGTCGTCACTTGTATGTTTCGGTCGTCACTCAATGAAATAACAGGTTTGTAATTGACGTCAGGAAGTTTTTAGTGGAAGGTACATGGAATATCAGGAACAGTGATTGTTTGTTTACAAAAATCTATTTATTTTATGGACGTGTACTGAAATTGTTACATGTTTTCCTTTTGTCAAGCATCTCAATTGAAACATAAATTAATGCATCAATATTTAATCAACATTATGCCAGTATACCTTTTAATTTGTTCTTTTTGAGTAATCACATACTTATAAAATATGCGTTATTTTTTTTCAGGAATCCTGTTATTGAATACAAACATAATTATTTTATACATTTTAGAATAAATGTTTACAGTGCCTTTTATATTTACCGTATTTCATCCACAAAAGTTAACAGATTTTGTAATCAAGGCCCAAAGATAAAAGTCCACCAAATTGGACCTGTAAATATTCACTTGTAAGTTTTAATCAGTATGGCTGTCTGTTACGACGGAATCGTTTAAATTTTTAATGCCGATTGCACGTTGCAGAAAACCATCCATTCTCATGTGTATTTAAACCAATTTTTACCACATTTCATTCTGCTCTGACCCGATTGGCTATCGCGTGGAAGAGTGTCGATGCAATGACAAGATATGGGTCATTACGAGGAAACAATGTATAAATAATGACGAGAAACACCTCGGGCTGATTACGATGCTGTTATGTCAATCAGGCGGAATTGTGCGCTGAAAGAAAGGTGTCTTATTAAAATCTGAAGAAATAGTTACAGAGAAGTTTATGGAGACAGACTGTAATTAATAAAACCGTGTTTCGATCTTTTGTAGCTGCACGGAGTGATGTCACTGGAAACCAAACTGAACGGGAATGTGTTACTGAAGTATACAGGATGATAATGTGTCACTGATACATATGGAATAATAATGTGTCACTGAAACACACATAATGAGAATGTGTCACTGAAACACAGGGAATGATAATGTGTCACTGAAACACAGGGAATGAAACACACAGAACGAGAATGTGTCACTGAAATCCACTTCTACTGAGAATATGTCACTAAGTGGGATGTGTGGTATGTGGCTTGTGGTAGAGGTGTTGTGTGGTATGTTCTTTGTAAGGGTGGATGTGCTGTGGTGTCTGTTGGGTGGCATAGTGGCATAAGTTTGTGGATATGGTTTGTTGATGTGTTCTTTTAGGGTGGATGTGCTGTGGTGTGTTTGTGTATATCTTGGGTGGTATAGTGTAGTGGTATAGGTGTGTGTGTGTGTGTGTGCATGCATGTAGGTGTGAGGAGTGGTATATTTGGCAGTAGTATAACAAAATGGTGTTGTTACTGTGGATATGGTGTGTGTAGGTGGGTGATATATACATGCAATAATAAGGTGGGTTAAGGTGGGATTCTAGTTTGTAGTCCATTGGATTAAAATGACTTGCTTTTGAAGGTGGGTTGTTGTGTAGGTAGTGTTGTGTAGGTGGTGTTGTGTAGCTGGTGTTGCTGGTGTAGCTGGTGTGTAGCTGGTGTTGTTGATGTGTATGTGGTGTTGTTGGTGTGTAGCTGGTGTGTAGCTGGTGTTGCTGGCTTGTGATGGAACAGTTCACAGACTGCGAGTCCCAGGAGGTGATCACCGCCTCAGTGCACAACAATTTCAACACCGTCAGACCGCTTTACCGTAATTGCTTCGCGCCTTTCCAGTGACATAACCAGTTGACGACCTTGACATTGATGAACACAAAATAGTGAATTTGCATATTCCCTCGGGAGCCATTTTATCACCGTTGGGTTTGAAAAATCGGCCAAAACTACTGACATTTCCGAAAATTCGATCCAATTTGTCTAAGCTTTTCTTAAAGGCACGCTGACCACTAATCTGTCAGATTTAGACCAAATCCCACTGACATTTCCACGGAAAATCCCGGGGAGACTTTTTTTCATGTCACAAAAAAAAATGTGATACATCTTCAACTGTGACAAAGGAATGGCCGGCCAAAGCCCTATCCATCAACATGTACGGAATTAAACAAGCCGAGAAAGAAAAGGGCTGTAACATGGAAACGAGCGATTCCTAACGGAAAATGAAACCTGTTTTTCTGTCAGGATAAAGGATTAATCTCACTCAATAAATCATCCCAAGAAACCAAAACTACAAAAATACATTCTAGACAGAATTAGATAGTTCTAAAAAAAAGCTCTTTTTTTTTGTGTGGAGATTTTATCTCATCATTCAAGGCATAGTCAAATGTCTCTAATAGAGTATAGAGTATATCTATGCATTAATAAATCACAATTTTGCTTTCAGTGAATATCACATTTTAGAATCAGAACAGCCATAATTCTTCTGTACAACCTCAGATAGCTACTTGGACGATATCTTTTAAAAGATGCTGAACTTGACATATATGTGGCTCACATCACAAAAACAGCAAAGCAAGGTGATGTACTTTTACCATTCTTATTGCAGGATCATGAACACTAAGCTCATTAGGTCATCATGGTCATAGACCTATATGGTTGAAAAAAGACTAATCAAGAAGAATATCTTCAAAACTTATATCTACAAATTCATAAAGAATGTTATGTTGAATTGTCCAAATTCCTTATTTTCAACTAGTTAATGTAATTCTTTGTATGTTTTCGATTAAAAGGCAAGACCATAATAATTTAAAAGTATGGTCTCTAAAAATATAATATATTATTATCTTCTCAGAAATATATAGAAATACTGCTGTTTATAGTTCCTTGTATTATATTTTTTTAATTGAAATGCACACATTTAGACACATCAGAAATCGTCCATGACTTATCGTACTTGTCGTCCGTGTACCGCTACCCAAATGAAAATCCACCTGATTAGGACACAAGCAATTGAGGCAGGCCAGCGTTAATAGGATATATTGACAATCTCCATGTTAAAAAAATTGACAATGGCCCTATTGTAAACTATCATCAAAATAATCTCTATTCGTCACAGCATATCTAAATTGCATTCGCATAAAAAAAAATATATATATATTCAAATTAAATGCAGCAATATGTATGCATCCTGCTTTTAACAACATAAAAAGCTTGAATTTCCATCTATTTATCAATATTTTCTGTTCAAATAAATCATGTTTCAAGATAACACTGCAACGTTATCAGACATCTTCACACCGCTTCCTGCTGCGATTAGTTCACAACAATCTCTGACGGTGAAAGGGTCCGATAGGTCATCTCAGATTTTCAAAGACAACAAATTTAGTTTAGTCTAGACATTGGAGCAACTTGAAGAATGTTAACATCACATTCTAAATAGAACTCCACTGTTAATATGTTTACGTTGGTCCAAAGATTAGCGGGATCCCAAACCATATCCCCCACCCCCATCTTCAACCATGGAGCCTCACAATTAGAAATGTAGAATACAGAGATGACATTGATAATGAGAGGTAATTTACATGGCATGCATTTAATTTAAGTAACCCCTGACTTTATGATTCATCATCAAGGTCTCTGGTTTCTCTGGTTAGAGTTAAACAAACACTGCTGAATAACCTATGCAGATATATTTCAATTGTATGTTTTCTTTCAAATACCATATAAACATACATGGATTAAATTAAAGTATTCATTGTTAATAAACTGTTATTGTTAGTCATACAGTGTTTAATATGAGTAATATTAAGTGGCCTGTAACCTCAGATGTGTGAACTATAGTTATAGCCATAACGAATGTTTTTATCCTGTATATTGGTGAAATAGCAAAACATGAATGAAAATGAGTGTGTATGACACAAGGACATTTAATGTCATTGTTGCCTAAAAGCAACTTCCTCAATCATATTCCATCATTCATAGTCATATGCAGTTTGCCATTATCTATAATTAATCAGTTGTGCGTAGTGCAAACACAAAAGCTAGCTCGTATATATCCAATGGGGGTTTCAGTTATCTCAATAATCTCACAGTTAGTTATATATTTATTGGGTCCTTGTATTCATGAGGAAATCCATGAATATTTAAACATTTGCTTTGAAACCTGCAAGTCTTGTTCATGATGTGCAGTTAGTTTGTTCAAACCGAGCAACTTTTGTTCTACTTCACAGCGTGTGAATGGCCAAGAAGCTGGTAAATTGGTGATTATCCGTGTGTATACCCAGAGACTGGAGGGCATGTACCCACTAAGTGTCTAAGTCCAGTGAAAATTGAAAAATAGCTGGCGCCGAGTGCAGAAAGATTTGCCTAAATGACCATGACAAACCATTACAGGGTTTTGACAAAGACATCTTCT
Organism: Lepetodrilus elevatus; assembly: GCA_034780755.1. Classification (NCBI taxonomy): domain Eukaryota; kingdom Metazoa; phylum Mollusca; class Gastropoda; order Lepetellida; family Lepetodrilidae; genus Lepetodrilus; species Lepetodrilus elevatus. The sequence continues at coordinate 11,205 of JAVCKZ010098244.1, read as the reverse complement.
GAGCCCTTGTTTATTTAAGGCGATCTCTAGTAAAAGTGTCTTCACTCTACTGGACATGGAAGTTGGAAAGCATGGGAGTCTGTTTGTGTCTTAAAGACTCGACTAAATTACCAGGTTACACAAAAGTTGTTTGCGGCTGTTTCCGATATGTTGACAAATCTCATCGTTTCAGAACAGCGTCAAGCTATAATTGTAGCCACTTCTGTGAAAAGTATTTCTTGCGAGTCTAAGGTCAAACTTTGAGGTGAACGGGAATGGAATAATGTTTAAATTATATTTATCTAAAACATTGTTAACAATTAATTACTTTACAATATTGTTGTATATTAATTACAGTAAGACCCAACAACCAATGCTGATGCAGATAAACTAAGGTTATAAATGTTCAGTAAAGAGACAGACATTGCTTCCTTCAACTTCTTGTTTTGTACAAGTCTCATGCGTGGGATTAGAACTAAACACTTTGGTTTGAAATCTGGCCCAGAGATTAAAAAACTTATTTGAGAACCATATAATTCCATGTTCACCTCAAATCCCCATATAAAATATTTTTTGAGCTTGAGCATAAAAACATACTCGAAATGTTTTGTAATTTCGGGGCCTGATAACCCAAGCAGTGAGCTATACCAACACATTTGTTTAAATGCCCACAGGGACACACAAACAACTACAGGTTTATACCAAATATATTGGGTCATTGTATTCATATATATATATCAAAGAAAGAAACGCCCAAACATAAAACATATTCCACATTCAACAAACTCAAACAATGCACTTTTGTAAATCCAGACACGGATTGCCACGCAGATATGCAAAGGTGACGACAGTGCCGTGACAGTATTGACACTGTCACTGACATCACGATATATTGTGAGCTGCACAGACAGCTAATTCAGAAACTACGACGGGCATCCAACCAGAGGCCCTTTCTTCTCCAACAATACCTCCAACAATACCTCAGCAAACTCGTTGTTTGCTTTCTGCGCAACACACACACATCCTAGGGGCAGCGAAACAAGCTCTCGTGTTTTTAAAACAGATTTTCCGATTCAATAGATGTATACTCAGAGGTGTTGTGTGCATTGTGTACATTCTATTAATGGTGTACAGTTATGTAATGCACGTGGGCGATGTCTAGAGGCAAACTCGGGACCAGGGTTATTATTGCACTATCGATATCTGCGATCGAAAACATTCATAAATGAAGCAAATTTCACTTTTGTTAAAAGAAAAGCAAAACAAATCAATCAGGATGGATCAAATGATATGTAGGATTTATAAAAAGAATTATAGATATGAATTCAAGCACAATATTGCTTCATTGTTGCCACATACACACACACACACACACACACACACACACACACACACACACACACACACACACACGTCTGCAATAAAACTTCTAAAATCACATTGGATCTAATGGCTCGTATACACCACTGAACGAGAAATTCACATTTAGCGCAATGGAAAAACATGCGCTTTGTGAGTTATAAATGGCTGAAAAACTGCACACGATAATGGTGGTAGTTTGGTAACCTCTTTGTAGTGTACGGTCAGAGTGGAGAAAAATGAGGTAATTTGGAGGTAGGACATAAGCAGGAATGTTACAACTGACTGGAAACATGCAACTTCCCGACTTAGTAATCGACAAAGTGCGAATCCTATCCTCCATGGGCACATCTTTCATGGACATTCACTCAACTTTTGGCAATCAGTCTCTCTCAAATTTTTGTATCAGCAATCCTGACAAATCTTCACCTAAAATGTAGCCAGACTTCATGAAACATTAAACTGACAGTTTTGCCCAATTTTGAATCCATTTTGATCAATTTGCTCATGACATCATCTCTCTAGCTGATAGCTCTCAAAATGTCTCCTGATGTTATGTGACTGAAATGTCACGTGACTGAATTGTCATATGGTAATGTCTTAATTAAATCCTGCAAATGTCGGCCTTTGAATTAGGATAGCTATTCCCTCTCAATAATGATCTGAGATAATCGCTTTTTCATTAATCAATCCCGTGATGACTTAAATTGACGTTCGGAGGATAAACACTAAACATGGTTATGACCGCCAAGGATCGTCTTAATATTTGCAAAAGAATTACTACAGCTTTTGCTAACATTGATTTTACAATAGTAGATTAGCTGTGATACAAGAATATCAATTGGAGGTATTAGGCAGGGCTTTATGACTTTTAATCAGAGTGTTTCAATGATATCGTGGTGATTTGTTTGTGGGAGGAAAACCTATGACAACTAAACAGTACACAATAACAACTTCACCATTCCAGCCTTTCAATTATTAATAGTTATTGAAAACAAATGCTATCTCAAGCATTATAATCACCACTCGTTATTCAAACCTCATTAATTATGACACTATAATCTAACTTTCAGTGTACGTTTTAATTACATTGAACTAATTGACGGCTCTAACAGCGTACTAATGTACATACATTTTCAATCAAGCTCACCCATGTAAATCAATTTCACGGTTGCTGCATCGCTGAATTCATAATGGGTATTGACAAATTGTTAATTTAGCCTACCGGTTTATTGGCGATATTAACGAATATTATCTCTAAAGTGTGAAGAAAAAAACTCTTATATGATGACTTCATTTGTTTAGATGTTGCACATCTTTCTGAGCAATAGAAAACTTCACAGTACATTAATTATGTCTCTGTCTCTCTATCGCTCTATTTCTGGAGCAACTTCAAAAATAATTTTAAAGGTCTAATATTTCACCTGTTATCTATCCATCCAGTTTTTGTAATTAGACAATGTATTTACTTTGATGTGGACTTTGATGGAAAGAAATGCACTTGGCTACAAATTAGAGGAATGACATTATACGAACGTTCAATGAGTGAGCTCAGTGCCACGCACATGCACAGTGGTAAGTGAGGAATGGCGTCTATATTTCAGTAGACAAAGGGAGCACTATCTGGTACCTTTGTAAAAAAAATAGATTCCAAATTGCATCCCTTTTAAAAGAAATTCAAATTGAAAGTCATTAAATGCATACTTTTAAAAGAAAAATTCAAATTGAAAGTTATTAAATGTATACTTTGAATCTGGTGTACTAGTCACTATCTATGAGAACATTTCTTTGTTATTAGTCATTTAAAACTTAACGTTGTTAAAGCTGGTGGCAAAGATAAGATGCCCAGTGTATATTCTGATATTAAATTTTCAGATCAAGAAGAAATTTGCATTACCAGTAATAAAGTCACACATGAATTGTGCATTTATGACAATTATGTAACTACGATAAATAGCTTTGGTATAATTCGCAGAGACATCCTGTCTATCTGGCTTTGTCTGTATACATGGTATACCACTTTGTACATTTCACATGCATCACTTGGAGAATATAAAAATATAATTATGACCCATCCATAATATCAACTCGTATACCACTTTGCAGATTTCACCCATATGACTTAGATAATAATTTTTTTAAATAAATAAAATAAAATGAATATGACCAAATATAGCATAATAAGAATGTGCCACCATCATTATGGATAGTGTTCATATCATGTCTATGGCCATCAATCACATCCCTCCACGAGCTGTAAGTGACACTACCTGACACACTGATGTAAATAGCAGGGCTTTCATCAGGTAAACATGGCTTGAATAGATAGTTCACTCAGGACAGTGTTGTATTATCTTCATGTGGGGGCAGACACTTCTCATTTATCATGTTTACCAAAAATATGATTTATAAATACAAACCTGATGACTCAGAAACACTTTTAACATCATAGATGTTTTATACTGATATATGTCAGAACATTATTTAGTAAATGTTTAACCTTTTCAGCATTGGAACAATCATAAGGATGGTTCTATAGGGCATCTACAGCTGCCTTTAACAGAAAGAATGTTAAATTAATATTGGGCTCTATATTTCAAGTTGAGAAACATCAAAATGGGCAAAGTCTTTTTGTAATAATTATTTTCCCATTGTGATCTATATATGGACTAAAGAAATATCAGTTAGAAATTGTGATATTCTGCAAGACATAATTATGATGACAAAGGAATGTACCGGTATACACATTTTGAATGTATTGGAGAAATAGACATTATGTAAACAGATATTATTGGAAAAACAAAATATTCTGAAATTGTGACATCATTATTTTTGTTTGGAAAATCATGAAAAGGAATGTAATAAAAATGTAAATAGGCCCACTAGGTCATACGATATATGATAATAGCCTCCAACCTCACATTGTTATATATCATTAAGTCCACAGTGGGTCATTATGATATACAGATATGCTTTGTTTGAACTGCTTTTAGCAATAATATTTGGAGTCGTTGGGTGGTTATTAGTCCGATATTGTAAGTCAGAGTTCATATTTATTTTGTTCAAAGTTGAAATACATGTAGATACCGGTGTGTATGTTTTAATCTAGTATTATTTTTCCATTTAACAATTTCCAAACAATTATATATTTTCAATATTTATGTACTATGATTGTAAATAGTAATTAATATTTAAAAAAATATTCTACATGTTCAGGTGTAATTGTAATTACAAAGTATTTATATTGAAGACTAATATAATTATTGAAGACTAATATAATAATAACATTGTAAGAGTAATATCTTCATCATTTCAATAACTCATTTCTATGTTAATATTGATATGAACAGTGGAAATGTAAATGTATGTGTATGCTGTCATAACTATGAATAAAAACATGATAGATACAAGACAATAAACATGTTGGACAACAAAACCAATGAATGAACAATGTCTAGGGTCAGAAAATGTGGAATCAAAACTACACATGTTGCAGTAATACATGATAATAAACTATTCTTATTCACAGACAGAAATATGTCAATATCGATATCAACATGAATCAATTTGATTGACAGTGAAATAGACACATGCATTCTGTGTGTTATTGTCACTCAGTGTTATAACAGCTGGTATTTCCTGACTGCAATAAACAAATGTCAATATAGCTGAATCCCGCACGCGTGTGATAGACGAAATATTAGTCAATAATGTCCGAATAATAACCAGCCTGAACGATTGTATTCAAAGCCAATCTGCAGAGATTAAGTCCCCTGACCAAAGCTTTTTATCAATATTACCAATATTTAACAAGCTATCAATGTCGAGACATGTAAATTTATGGTTTAAGTAAACTGCCGAGAAATGGGTTTTGGCCATGACAAGTAGGACAGCCTAAAGTTGACACTGTCAAAAAGAAAAAGACTCGAAAATCTATAACGTCAAGAGCGAGGCTAAATGATGGCTTGTGACTGCCACTCAATACAGACAGACACATTTAAATATGGAAAATACGTATGTTTCATAGAAAGACACGGGGGAGACGCATTAACATCGATGACAGGAAATCAGGAAATCGACGTGGGATTCGTCTGATTCCGATCAGTACCATTAACCTCAGTAAATTTTCTCCGTCAGAAATACGCATCTAATATTACAGGACCTACAAGGAAAATGTCTAAATGTCAGCTAGCAGATAGCTGATCTCAGAAACTTGACTGAGGTTAATCATGCTAATGGTTCCTGCAAATCAACTTGGAGTAATGGATGAGTTTGTATTGGAATGTGACAATGAATGACAATTATTGTAGATGTATTTACAGAAATATAGAAAGTTGATACTGATGTTCACAGTCGGATGTTTAAACATTTAGATTGAAATCAAGATCTAAATGTCATAAGTTTATCAAATTTAATATTGTTAATGTTGATATAGAAATTAATGTAGACTTGCATATTGATTTAATTCCATTATTCTATGTTAAAATGAAATACTTTCAAAATCTGATTAAATTTTCAAAATATACTTGAGCATATTTTGTATGTACTACTTTACGACCTCATAAAATCTCAATTAATCAAAACTGTCTGATGAAGGAACCCTATTAACATCAAATGTCAATATGATTAATATAATTGTTTGCAAAGGAATATACATAAAATGACATTAAAAGTGAAACTCGGATATTAACATCCTTTCCAGAATCAGACTTCAAAGAACCAAATAGAAACATTCTCCTTTATGTATATAATAACTTTGTTGATTTCTAAAACGTTCTTCCGACATTTACAGTCCATCTGGCTAGATGTCAAAGGGTGATATCCAAGTTGTTTACATCATTGTTCTCACAAGAATATCCTAAGGACACATGAAAGAGAAATTTGTCTTAACAGTCGCCTCTTAACATTGGCAATTCCCTCTAAACAAAGTCAGGATTAACGTGAGTCGGAACAAATGTCGGATTCTGTGAGGCTCTCTTGCTTTAATAATTTTTCTGGGAAGTAAAACATGTTAATTGTCTGCCTGTGTTACAGGGGAGAACTAAACTGTGCCACACATGCAGCTGTCCGAGGGTATAATCTCCGTAATGACACCTTACCTTGAAATGAATGTGAAAATGAACAGGTGATATAGACAGTGAGAAGTGCTCTTTGAAGTTGAAATTGATCACACAAAGTGAAATAGACAATAATTGTCATGACACAATGTTGTCAATTGTTGAAATAATGTGTTACAAATTCTATAGACATTGTCCTACGACTTTATCCATTACTAGTAAACTATACCTTCTGTTTCGATTACCAACCCTGAACATGAATATCCCATGATTAGTTTGTTAGATAATATAATGGTAAAAGAATAGGTACAAGGAATGTAAAAAGAGTATAAACTTTTGAAATTACATTGACCACATAGAAAGTCTTCTGTTACTATCACCAGCCCTGAACATGCGTACCGTATCCAACAATTCCACCTAGTGAAAGTTAACTGGTTAAGAGCAGGTTCAAGGAGGGTGAAAAAGAGGTGTAATTTGTTTGGTTATGAAATTGACGCTTCTTGGAGAAACATTGACAACTGTTGGAGTGAAATTGATGAAATTGAGAAACTGACCATACGTATGTCACAATAGGAGTACGCTTGTGTCGGTCAAGCTGAAATTGACCAGCCTAGTGACCAGGACCCCATCACCTGCTGTGGTCATTTCTGGTGTGAGAAAAGCAGCGGAGATTGTTTGGGATTATGATGTCACGCGAGGACGGCAGATGTAGAAATTAACAATTGATGATGTTTGTATCATGCTGGTTCTCCACACCTCCAGGTGAAGTAGGTTCTATCTACACGCTGAAATATACATGAGGAATCTCACACGCCTCTACTCCCGGAGGCTAGATTCTACCACCATCAAACTTAGCAATGAATAATTTAAATAGAAATGCATTAAAAACAATAAATAAAAAGTTTAATTAAATTATTTTTTTAAAACACATTTGATTTTATGGGGTTAACTTTGCTTAAACTTATGTAGCATTTTGCTTTAACCATCTGTGATTGATTACAAATAACATTAGGGTATCTGAGACTGTGTCAAACTTGAAGAAGGTTAAACTATGTAATGCTGTAAAATGGTTTTAGTGATTAACATTTTAAATCAGCACACAACCTGCTTATTACTTCAAGTAACTTTTCACTATTTGGATATACATGTATTGTTAAACATTGAGTATACTGTAGAGCATGCTAGATTAAAACATAAGAGTAATCTCCCCTTTTGCCTTCCACAATTTCAAGAAAATACATTCTAATCCAATCAAGCTCCTACACACACGTCCACACCTACATCAACTCCACACCTACATCCTACATCAACTCCACACCTACATCAACTCCACACCTACATCCTACATCAACTCCACACCTACATCCTACATCAACTCCACACCTACATCCTACATCAACTCCACACCTACATCCTAC
>JAVCKZ010098233.1:0-11154 GCA_034780755.1 Lepetodrilus elevatus | reverse complement strand
GCAACTTGTTATATCGATATTATTCCTGAAAGCATACCAATAGCCTACAATTTTGGATTTAAAGTTAGGTGGTATTAAACCTGCTATGCTTGTATAATAGGGCACTTTTTCATGAAACTCTCTCATTCTTCTTCTTCCTCCTCTCTCTCTCCCTTCTCTCTCTCTCTCTCTCTCTCTCTCTCTGTGTGTGTGTGTGTGTGTGTGCGTGTGTGTGTGTGTGTGTGTGTGTGTGTGTGTGTGTCTCCCCACTGAGAGACAATAGCGAAATTGATATATACGATCTATACGAGAAAGTTCATGAAAGGATGCCACAATGTTACATTAGCATTACATTGGTTTGTACAGTGTTTGCTTTGTTTGTTGTATTTTTGGTATATATCCAACAGTGTAGGCGTTGTCGCATGTCATGTTGTTCGTAATAACGTGGAGCAACGCAATGCAAAGATAATGTGTGTAGTGCAGGCGTCGTATGTCTTTACATGGATGGTTGCGTATTCATACAAAATGTATTCAGCTATCAATTTGTCATCTGATTTTCAAACGGCCTATACCTATATCACGATGTTATGACAATACTTTTGTAATTAAAACTACACGTTTTCCAGTATAGAGGGTGGGTCAAACAATTACATCAGTTGTGTGTCGGGTGGGTCAAACATTTACATAGTAGTGTGTCGGATGGGTCAAACATTTACATCAGTTGTTTGTCGGGTGGGTCAAACATTTACATCAGTAACTGTTGTGTGTCGGGTGGGTCAAACATTTACATTAGTTGTGTGTCTGTTGGGTCAAACATCTACATTAGTTGTGTGTCTGTTGGGTCAAACATTTACATCAATGGAATTTGCAATATGTAGGCCTTACTAACTGCAGACTGGTCAACAGATTGTCAATGTAATATGTGTAATGTATGTTCTCTGATATACCTGAGATAAGTTTAGAAAACTTCGTTGTAGATCGTAATAACTGTATACAGTATGGGTATCTGTATCACCCGTGACTCATTGGTATAGCGGTACAAATAAATTGATCTTTCAGGAGGTTTTCTTTTCCTAAGTTGGCATAACTTGTACCCAATCCATTTCTATTGTGAATAAAATAAAATAAAATATGTGAACTAAAATAAATTAGAAATATTGAATCACTAAATAAAAAGGCAAGAAAAGGTGGTAGCTAGAGCAAGTGTAGACTGTCGAACTTCGGAGTTTTAAACATGTCTTGAGAATGAATCCTCTTCACGTCCATTAATGTTCATAATGTGCGTACTACTACTAGTTTGTACGTCACCTTTTGTATGAATGCTCACAGATTATGTATCGTCCTTGGTTCGTCATTGCATTATATTACTACCCAGTGGCATTGGAGCATTTTCAGTGCGCGATAACTCAAAAACTACAATGACCACATGGTTGGAATTTTCAGAACTAATTGGCAGGACAACTCTTAGTAGATACCATGAATATCAGTATCTAACTTCCATTAATAAATGTATTACACAATCACCAAGAAATGTAATTTTGAGCTTAAATGGATGGGCCTACCAGTGCTCACAGGTACAATAACACTAAGGAGTTAAGGAGTTAAGGTTTTCTCTCGTAAATTAACAAGTCCTGGTATGAGCAAAATAAAATATCGAAAGCCAAGACCCAATACATTTTTTTTTAAAGAAGTAATAAATAAGAACTACATATCCTTAAGTCATTCTTTCCATGTGCTATGAGGCGGGTATCACAAGCACAAACAAACTTCCTGACCTAGGGGCCTATTCTCGAAACGTTCTTATGACCTTCTTGGCATAAGAATAGTTCGTAGCCATACTATAACTAGAATCGTTAATAGGCTAAGAAGTTCGTAAGAACGTTTCGAGAATACGCCACAAGGTTTTCAATATATTGTTGTGTCTGGCACGTTTTAAAACCGTGATGGTATGACTAGAATTTTATCAAATATATGTCATCGAGAAGCATTACCAGAAAGTGAATAAAATTTAAATATAATTGTCAACGAGACGTTGTAAATTTTCAACTGATTTTATATCAGATCTTATTACAGCTCCACAGGTATACAAATATGGTGTCGTTTCAAAAATAAACATTTACATGTCAATTGTACAAGAGCTCAGCTCTCGAAGAGAAGGTATTCAGGTAAGTATTCATGTCTAATGGATGCCATTCAGATGCATTCCGAATAATCCTACCCCGAACAGTAGGATTACCTCCCACGTAATGCACGCCGGTGTAGCTATAGGTACACTCAGGATCCAGTGGATCCGCTACCAATGCCAATTATGGCTTTATGCTAAACCCAGCTTCAAGTGCCACAGGAAATGTCTTCAAATCCTTTCATAACAAGTTTATCTTTCCAAGTAGTTATAATAACAGCACAGACACATTTCAGTAGAACAGTAATAGTACTGAATAATGGAACTGAGACAGATTAAATACAATCCTTTGGACATCCTGTCGACATACATGTATTCACGTTGGTGCAAATGAACTGTTTCCTTGGAATTCATTCATGAAGTCCACATTGTGAGCGTTTGTTAACTATATGTCCCTGTTAATTGCATGCACTGTTTGACAGCTGCACTATGCAATTAGTAGGTGAATTAGACATCATTGCCATTCAACGTACTGCAGTAGTTTTGGTCAACTGTACCTTAGTACAAGAGAAACGTGTGCCTAAGTGTTCACAATGCTGTCAGTGTCTCAACGTATACCCATGGCCTGCTTGCTTAATTCTGATGGTCAGCTTCTTCCAGAAGGGCTTGGATTTTGTGCCATGGAAGACGTCGCTCTCGCGGCCACTGTCACTTCCGGCGCTCTCTAGACTTCCGTCACGAATGCCGCCATTGCGAGCCTGGAGAAAGGACTCGTACGAGTCCTGCGGCACTTCATCTCGTAACGAGCGCTTCTCCTTTTTTCTAAATGTACCATCCATAGAGATACCCAGCTTGGTATCGTTAACACTGTAGTTTCTCACAGTCCCCTTACCGCCGCCTTTAGGCAAGCTGGTTTTGCTTTTAAACAGAAATTTAGACGAGTCTCTTTTCTGTTTGTCGTTTCTCCTAGCTTCTGTCTTGGCTTGTTTTTCTCTTTGTATGAGAGCTTTACGTGCCACCGGGGGTCGTGCTCTCATGCTATGAACAGGGCGAAAATAGTCGTTGTTCTCTTCGTCGTCCGATAAATATTTGGCGAAATCCTCTCCAGCAAATTCTTGGATTAACGGCTGCTCCCTGAAGTGGTCGAGAGTGTCATTGTCAAAGTCCATCGTCAGCTCGTCCTCCTCATAATCTGGAGCTGGTATCATCACCCCGTCGAGCCTCTCTAGACTCCTTCCACTGCGGGAATGGTCGTCTCTGTACACACTAACTCGATGTTCTCTCGGAGACTCGACAGCGGTTGTGTCGTTGAATATTGGATTTGCTGTTCCTGTCGGACTTGATGTCGACTGCAGGACCCCGGAATCTCCGTACACTGGCAGGAGCTCCTCCAGTTCAGAATAAATACTTTCCGCGGGTTCCAATGTCATCGGCACATCCTTGTCTCCAATGATAAACGGTCGGTTCTTTTGTTCACTTCCGCTTGCATGGGAATTATGATCATCTTTTCTACTCGGAGTCCTCGGTATAACACCGTCTGTTGATTCTTCAGATAATATTCTCGGTTTGTAGGCCCCGAGTGAGACGTGGGAGTTCTTCCCCTTCTTGAAGTGGGACTTTGTTTTGGATTCTCCATCCGCGTTTTCTTTCTTGACTCCTATAAATAGATCCCGAACGTGTGGCCCTCGACTTGCCGCCATTTTGAATGTTGCTGTTCTTAAGAGGCCTCCTGAAATATAGATACAAACACATATGAGTGAGTGTAAATGATAGAGTTGTATATGTTATACCTAGCTGACCGCTTATTCATAGAATATTATAGAGCAGCATCACCAGCATCATCAGCATCAACATCATCATCAGCATCAATAGCATCATCAGCATTATTAACATCATTAGCATCAGCATCATCAGCATCATTAACATCATTATCATCAGCATCATCAACATCATGATGCTTCTAATGATGATGTGTACCAAAAGGTTAGTGTGTATGTATTACTACTGGACATGGACATTGTAATGTATCTCAATTTACCATCTTCATGTAAAACTTATCAAATAAAGAAAGGTATACTAGCATGCTTAGTAAGCCCAAATGGTTGATACAATTGCTACACGTCTTCAATAATGAAAACAAAACATCGTTCAATTCCAGCAATGTTATATACTACTACTTACTGTGAAATAACTTGACGTACAAACGTTATGAGAAGAAACCAGATGTAATCAGCATGCACATAGATCCTACACACGTCCGAGGTAACGTACAGTATTTACATATCTAACATAGGATCACGAGTTTACTGCCGTTTATAATCCCCATCCCAGAGGTAGTGTCACTGGTGAACGATGTGGAACGAGGTCATCATAACAACCCGTGCAGCATGTCAAACAGAACTTCACACTAACAAGTATTATACAAATTATAGGCTATATCTTGTCATATACTGAGTAGGCTATATCTTGTCATACACAAATTAGGCTAAATATTGTCATAAACAAAGTAGGCTAAATCCTGTCATACACAAAGTGGGCTATATCTTGTCATACACAAAGTAGGCTAAATCTTGTCATACACAAAGTAGGCTAAATCTTGTCATACACAAAGTGGGCTATATCTTGTCATACATAAAGTAGGCTAAATCTTCGCATACATAAAGTAGGTTATATCTTGTCATACACAAAGTAGGCTAAATCTTGTCATACACAAAGTAGGCTAAATCTTGTCATACATAAAGTAGGGTAAAATTTGTCATAAACAAGTAAGGCTAAATCTTGTCATACACAAAGTAGGCTAAATCATGTCATACATAAGTAGGCTAAATCTTGGCATACATAAAGTAGGGTAAAATTTGTCGTATATAAAATGGGCTAAATCTTGGTATACATAAAGTAGGGTAGCATTTGTCATAAACAATGAAGACTAAATCTTGTCATACACAAAGTAAACTATAATTTGGCATACACAAAGTAGGCTTTAACATATTATACATAAAGTAGACCAATCTTGTCATACACAAAGTAGGCTTTAACATATTATACATAAAGTAGACCAATCTTGTCATACATAAAGCAGGGTAAATCTTGGCATACATAAAGTAGGCCATATATTGGCATACACAAAGTAAACTTTATGAATGATTGCTTTAAAAATATCATGATTTTGTGAATTTTGCTCTAGTGGATTAACTAGTTTTGTATTAACTTCATAATTTGTCAGAACATTGACCACAGAATTAGACAGTGTTTTGGTTTAATGGGTGTAACATTATAAAAAATATATTATATATGATATTGGTATTACTTTCTTAATATTGTTATTGGTCAAATTCATAATATTAAATCCTACTCAAAATAGTTAATGCCAAATAAACTTCTACGTGTATCTATAATTTTAATATTACATATTACTAGTTTGTACGTACAATTGTGATGACGTTGCAACGTTGCAAATACATGTATTCATTGGGTAGAAGACACTGACATTGGGTAGAAGACACTGACATTGGGTAGAAGACACTGACATACAGAAAGCACAAGGATAAGTACCTCAATAGAGAGTGTGGAACCTCGGTGAATTGTAGATTGTCCACATTCAATAATAATACTTAAATAGCCTAATGGAATGTGTAAACGTGTCATTAATTCGCATACGTATACATACCCTGATAACCAATAGACGTACACACCTTATAGATGTTTAGCAGTCATCACTATTTAATGACGCAGATCAGTCAAACGTTATCCATCATGTAGCAAGCGATTGATTCAGTCCACAGAAGGAAGGTGTATATGATGTCGTATGACATGTAGTGTATAGCACAGTATATCGGGTGTCTTCCTGTCAGTACTGTATACACCCGTGTTTGTTCATGCGAAGGAAGCATTCATGGTACATCGTGTTTAGGTACGGGTAGCTGGTCGGAGGATAAAGGGCTTAATACTGGGTGCGGCTGTCTTGGCCACCGCCAGCGAGAAAGGACGACAATGAAAGCTGGATCGAAAACTTCCTCAGTGAATGCAGCGCTGAATGCCTTGACATAGTAACTGATGGCTCTTTTTTTCAACACTCACGTTGGTTCATGAGAAATTAAGAAAATACGATATTTCGATTTATAGGTTATTGGCACTTATTGCCATTGATACGTCCCGTATGCTGCATATATATATATATAAATATATATATATATTATAAGATAAGATATGATAGTCTTTATTTCCTCCAGGTCACGAAGATCATTATATATATATATATGTATATAGATATATACTTATGCCATCGGAGATATGATCAATAAACATTGATAACGCTTTATTAGCATTATATTAATTATCCCTATAAGTAATTATCCCTATGATCTCTTATGATAAGTGGGGACGTAGAATGGTACCCGTAGAATAGCGTGACAAAGTGAAATGGTTGACAATAACAATGGTATTGAGCGTCCATAGTGATAACAGTCACATTTAAAGACATTACGCAACAGTACTGTAACCTATGCTAGTAAGCAACACGTAATCTCAGTATCTTAAATACATGTAGATTCTACGAATGGTGAACTTACATTTCAATATCCAGTATGTCTTAGAAGCAGATCACATTATTCTGATTTGTGTCATACAAACCTACACAATTCTCACACATCAATGTAAATGGCACATCGCTATGCATAATTAGCGTGTATACATGTTTTATAATGCTATGTGTGCACCAATTCATACGTACAATTCTGGAAAGTAATTTAATCCGAGCACCCGGAATAAAGTTTCTTAAAACATATTGTCCTCAACACGACCGAAGTATTAACCAGATATGATTTAAAGATCAATTTCTTGACGACTAAGCGATTACAATCCATTCAAATCAGTATGCTGTGATCTTTGACATAAACCAAGACAGTTGAGATATGAACATTGAATCTCAGTAAGGGTATAAATGTCAATGAAATTTGAGTTTGAAAGCGGTTTCAATGTTTATATCGTGAATAGGGTTAACGAAATACCCGATTCACATCAGGGACATAGTGCAGACGCATAGATAACAACACTATCGCTAGCATGATTCTTAACGCAGAAACTGATATATCCAGAGACGGAACCTATTCAGAGTGGTCGCTATTCGAGAACACGTCTACGGTTCAGTGTCAGGCCAAAGTAGATGTGTAGGCGACTGCTATTGGCTGTGGAAATGACGTCTATTAATAGGAACTATATAATTCAGGTTTCTATTTGGTGTTGACGGGCAATGACAACAATCTGTCGATATGTGACGATGTTCTTAGGTGTTCTACTGTATATCTTGCTAGTGGTCATAAGCGTAGTGCTTGTTGTGCATGTTATTGCATGGGTTAACCGATTGTATGTTGCCCATCTGACTTAACGGATAGGAAGCCTACTAATGCTATAGTAAAACTTAGGACATTATCAAGCAAAATCCATAGGACATTGCCAATCAATGGTATAGACTTTGTATAGACATGGTATATAGACATTGTCAATTTATAACTTTAGGTCATTTTCCATTAATAATCGTATGACATTAGAACATTGGCAATCAACAACATTACCACATTGCCAATCAAGTTTAGGTAATATATTTTATATACATTTTAGGGTAATTGTATATACATTTTAGAGTAACTAATTTTCACTAATTACACTGACATCCGAACTTGATCGAGCACTCAACAGTATTCCTATTGTCCATGTACTGACAGATGAGATATCGTTGTCAACAGCTGTGGTACGCGGATTGTATTGTATGTAGATGCATAATACTTCATTATAGGTAAGGGTTACTATTGTCTTCAATTGGAAAGCACACACATTATGACGTATAACCGCCCATTAATTAGCCGTATTCAAGTGTACATGATGTACAAGCGAAATTTGTCATGCATTATAAAACTCTCAAAAGGTGTCGTCATCAACATTGTGAAGAAGTGTGGCGCCCAATTATTTCCAAAATAAAGAGCCCTTAGATGTTTTGGAGGGGACACTAGTTTCCAGAATAGAGTGCCCTCCTGGCTATCTGGAAAAGTTCTACCCCTGCATACTATTGCACAACATGCACCCCGTCGCCCATTGGTCCATGGTTGGCCGATTATATCATTAACGAAAATGTTTGTTGATATATCTGGACCTGTCTTCTGGCAGATAATCACATTACAGCACTTATTACAACTAATCTAGTCCATCGCTAAGCCCCGGGAGCCATGTCACTGGCCCACTGTCGAATTACATCACCGATAACAATATTACGTGAACGATTAGAATCTGAACTGTCCCGCCTGTTCAATGTTCATAGTGAAGGTATGCTCATGGTGCAATGGTTGGTCATGCCAATGACAGTATAACATCTGTATGTAACACGATGCGGATATTGTAGTCTGGCAGGTAATGTTTACATCCACTGGTTGGTACCGTCATACAAAGTGTGTACACTGTTAGGAACTGCATGTACCATGCCAAGTCTAAAATGACAACTTCTTAGAACGCCGAATAAAAGTTATGTCTATTTAACTTATTACTAGTTCACTAATAATACCAGCAAGTGCACGAATTGTATCTCAAAGAACTATCGCATCGAAAGAGTCACAATAACATTTCTATCCATGTTTTGATCCCATTTCCGAACTCAACAAATATTCTTTATTGCACAAACCGTCATACTTTGATTGTAAAGCAAGCCTATTTTTCCATGTCACTATTGAATGCTTTTTTTACATCTCGGATATTACAAACCAAAACTAGTCAGGTAAACAGCTATAATTTTATTCAACATTTTCTATTCAACATACAACTGGATATGGAAATAGCAAACACCTCCACTGTAGTGTTCACCTGATTTATTGATTTGTGTCCGCCAACTATATATTGCCGCATGTTATAAGTAGACACAAAGATCTCCATGTTTTTCTTTCAATAAACTGAATATGTTCAAGTAGGCTACACATACAACTGCTACCATGCATAGCTAGTGTGCCGTCGGGATATCATTCCCTGAATTGCAGCTGTATTAATACAATGCACTGAACATTTAATTGCATGTAGATCTATTTACAAATGTTATTTCCTAAACAGGTTAATGTGCAATTGTGGTATCCATATTGATATTTAATTAAATTCAACCCACGCTGCCCATTTGCTTTCAATGGTTTAAGACTGGGAACGTCTGGGAACCAATCAAAATTCGACTTTATCTTGACGTCATATGACTATTATGTATTTCTCAATAAAGATAATGTATTCAGATAGCAGATAAAAGTACAGAATTAAACAACAATTATACAGGCAGATATAGAATGATATATACTAGTAGTATGTGACCACAACCGGATACCAGGTTGCTAATGATATCAATGCTGGTGAATGACTCAATGAGAATATTACTATTTTATTGCTTAGTATAATTAGACATTAAACTTAACATACACATTTACATATACATTATTCGCCATGTATACAGTTATTGCTCAATATTGACATTTTAATCAAGCATTACTTCTAACACTGCATCCAATGCACGACTTGTTTATAATACTGTATGTTTTTGCATGAACATAATATCGTGTAACTATAATATGTTATCGTTGCGTGCATCTTCAGAATAAAGCTATGTAATGTTATGTATTAGATAACGTGACTCTGCTGCTAGACTGTAACTGAGGTAATTCCGCTATAACGTATGTGTACCAGGAACACAGTGCTTTAGGCGTGGTTCCATGTTGTCAGCAATGCGTGACCACCCGATAACACTGGGGGCAGTCAGGTGTGACCGGGTGACTAAGCAAGATATTCTTTCTTAATTTTGAAGTATAACTCGTGACTGTACAAAAACAAAATCCATTGAGAAACATTTTCGCAAGCTGGATCAAAGAATAGATTTTATTATATTACTAATCTTTCACAGGCAATTTTGATATTTGGAACTGGATACCGGCGATAAGCGGGCAGTACCCGCACGAAAGACCACACATACAATTAATAAAAGGTATACTTTATTGATGCGAGACGAGAAACGGCAGCTCTCTTGCGTAATACTTGAGTAGAACTGCGATTTAAATAATGTGTCGGGAGAATAAAGATGGCGACTGTCTTACCTTTCGATATTTATAGTGTTGTCAGAGGGGATATGTTTGATAGTGATTTTTGTTTTGTTAATATTCAAGTGCCTGTGGTATGGTCTTGCCCTTAATGTCCTTCATTTGACATATATTAGGTCTAGGCATATAACTTCTCATAGCTTATGCCAGTTTGATGAATCCTGCTCTCGTTGCTACAGATGCTCGGGGTAGTTTGGAATCGGACCATGGTGGGAACGCTGGGGAGCAGAAGGCCACTTCCATCTCCTTGGAAGTTATTTCCAGTCGGGAGCTTGTGTTTGTGGCTGTTGATGGCACGACGGTGAGAATGTTAAAACATAATAATCATCCTTTGTCTGTTGGTACCAGCCACTGCTTGCAGGTTTACTGCAACATTTATTGCTACTGGTGTTGTGGGCTATCTCCTCCCCTATAGGCTGCAAAAGTGTGTCAAGTTCTATTTTTATACATATCCGGTTTAGAGCTTCCAGACCATGAATTTTTTGATTTGACTACCAAATGGAAGGACTAATTGCCACTATGATTTTTAAATAGACTGATGCCTAGTAAGTATGAAATCAGGTGATGGACATTTCAGATGCCCAGCTAAATACCTATATGGAGGCCATTTTAAAAGATGGCCGCCATTATTTTAGTACTCTCATATGTATAATGAATTCTGTTCTAAAACTAAATCTAATTGTTT
Source organism: Lepetodrilus elevatus (assembly GCA_034780755.1). Lineage (NCBI taxonomy): Eukaryota > Metazoa > Mollusca > Gastropoda > Lepetellida > Lepetodrilidae > Lepetodrilus > Lepetodrilus elevatus. Next base: position 260 of record JAVCKZ010098233.1, on the reverse strand, counting down.
CAGATGAAATCTTTTGGACTAAAACAGCGTAATAATGATACTGGCATCCACATATATGCATTTCATAACCATTTTCATGTTATTTTATGAAATATTATAAAAAAAAGACTCCCAATATGTGACCCCGCACAGCAAATTCAGTCGCTTGACGCAATCCACTAATTAGCGTAATTGGATCACAACGCCGATATCTGTCAAGAGAACCGATTTTTATCGGATTTTTTTTCTCAGCTGATAAATATTCATTACTATCTCTTTTT
>JAVCKZ010098222.1:0-11155 GCA_034780755.1 Lepetodrilus elevatus | reverse complement strand
CCCCCCCCCCCCCCCCCCCCCCCCCCCCCCCCCAGGGTAGGCCTATTCAGCTCCCGGGCTATTATGACTCAGAACCTTAGGAGCTCTTAACTTTAGACGGCTGTCCTGAAACGGGAGGCATATCCGTACTAATTGATATTCATAATGTATGCAATTTGGCACATTCCTCATGACATATAATTCGGTATTGAGCTGAGAGTTATGACTATAATGTTATCGAACATATACATATCATATAAAAACAACGGAAACAAATGTATTATTTTCACTGGAGACTTCTAATGAGTCGGTATATCTAACACGTTCATGTTTGCTTACCATTCTTGCAGAAGCTCGTGCTTCGGAAGGATATGAAGTGAGCCACAATGCCCACTATCCCGGTATGGACTGTAGGACTGCCTCCGCCAACAAGGAAGGCATTACCTCCCAAATTGATGGGAAGTTAAGCGACCTCGACTGTGCCAAAGAGGGCATCTGTAAGGTCCATACCGACGTCAATGATTGCGACTCCGGCCGTGGGAAGAGATCCACACAAGGAACAACCGTCACCATCCGCGTCATCACCAACATGCCGGCATCCGCTACACTGGACCTTTCGACATTTGTAGAGAGCGACACTGGTAATTTGATTCGTGTCTACATACATTATTAATTCAGTATTACAAATTCGAACACGTGATAGAAACATATAGCACTAGTTGCATTACTATCCAAGAGCGTAGCTATACCACATGTACATCTAATCGTATTTTATCCCGTTCGCAGTGACGGCTGGGTTGACAGAGTACATCAACATCGTCATGAAGACGGACTTGTCCATCCAGAAACTGGTGAACGACAGCGCCACCTTGTTGACAGTGACTATAGACGGTACCCAGTACAAGGTGGATGTATATACCATGACAACCACCACGGTCGTCTTGTGCCCCAATGGAACTTTCCCAACAGAGGGCGTATGTGGTAGGTTGGAGTGGAAACAATGAATAACCATTACTCTTTTAAATTGACGGATGAACGGATTTGATAAGGCGTGTGAGTTGGGCGGACTGACAAATAAATGAAAATTTGACTCATGATTATGCGACAGATATGGAAATCATAACGTGTTAATATAAATAAGTTAACAACTATATGTCAAGGAATGTCAGTCGACAGTATTGTAGGTATGGCAGGTTAATCTGTCCATATCAAATGTCATTATCGGGGTTATTACATACACTATACTGATACAAAGATATTTACCTGGGTATCGTTTCTCGAAGCTCTCTTGGCCGCTAAGGGACCATAGCACTCTCTTAGCAATGTATTAACTATCGGCAAAGAGGGTGATATTGTCCCATAGCGGTTAAGAGAGCTCCGAGAAACGATGCCCATATACATATTATTTATTGTTCTTCCAATAATGGCACATACCCTAATACAAATGTGAGCAAGTACGTGAATGTTATGCGCGAAATCCCTCCCAATGTCTCATAATCTTCTGTGTCTACAATACAATGACGCTCCGCGGGGGAAACCATGGAAGCCATGTTTAGAATAAAGAACAGTTGCTATATGTATTATTGAACGCTGTTGTTATTGGCGAAGCATAGTCATATGATCCATCCTCGAAAACGCAAGGTTAGTGTAGTCATAATGGCCGTATGTTTTCGAGGATGAGTCATATCATGCTTGTGGAACGTTACGTATGTTTGAAAAGTTAATGCAGGAACATGCAAGAACATATTTGTGAATCTATGTAATAGTGCATGCAAAGGTGACATTGCAACTTCAATACATTATATATAAAGTCTATAACTACATTAGTTCCTGATTTATTGCCATAGACCAGCCATTAAATACATTTAAGTGAATATAATATAACCAGAGTTGAGCTCATTAACACATGACAGTGTAAAACACCATTAACATTACACTATATTCTAGCATCATTTTACAGAAGGTAATTCAACTGAACATGACCATCGTCATGAAAACGGACTTGTCCATTCAGACATTGGTGAACAACAGCGCCACCTTGTTGAAAGTGACTATAGACGGTACCCAGTACAAGGTGCATTTAGATGACGTTGTAACATCTAAATCAGTTCCTTCTAATCCAGACACTTTGTTCTAACAGGCGACTGTCCTCCTGGGACAAGAGAGGAAGCGAACATCTGTGTTCTTTGTAAGAAAGGAACATATCAACCCCAGGCTGCCAGCACCACCTGTCGGGCGTGTCCGCAAGGGAGGACAACTGTAGAGGAGGGAAATGACGATGTCAGCCAATGCATAGGTACTAATCACTCCTTGTTTTATGTTATGCGATGACTAATGACACCCAGTTGTTGTTGGTGGTTCTTGAATCCAGTTATTAATATATGAACAGTGTTGTTGGAAACATCCATTCCGCACGATAAGCATTAGTCTGAGAAGCTCTGACGTCCTATGATAGTACAGTTGAGATAGTCCAGAATCTAGACGTCTATGGCACCATATGCATTCAGCTCATACCATATGAGCGCTAGTGTGATAGTGGAGACGAAGCAACTTTGTCTAGGTCATACACAGTATGCATGTTCCCACACAATATCCCACACAACTTATACATTCCATAAAACACACGCCAACTGCTGCGTTACATCCACCACAACATCAAACCACAGAGCAAAGCTTTGTCCCGGTGATGCCACTATTAATACCGTACAAGAATATCCGAAACAGGACATGATCCCTTTTATATATGCTGCAAAATTTGACCAACGGTCGTTTTGGCCGAAAGTTTCAAAATGGTAAGATCAACATCAGTAAAATTATACTTATTTAATTATTAAAAGTAATGCTCATAGCAAGTATTGTGTTGGTGTTGTACTTTTCATTCATGGATGCTCACATTGGACACAGGTTACCTGAAGGAGATACGCAAGCCTCACGATAGCGTCGTCCTCGTCCACTGTCCGGAATACACGTCTCTGCTGTACTCACGTGGGTATTCAGCGTCCCGGATGTAGAAGTCTGCTGTAGACCATTGTAAAGTGGATATTTCATTCGGGAACTTTAATCCTTTATTATTGCAGAAGATCAAATAACATTTCAAATTTTTACAGCATATTATCTTCATTACATCAGGTTTATATATTCGTTTTATACATTCGTAAAAGTGTAATATTCTAAATTCGTACAATACCAATTGATACAACTGTCATATTCCAGCGATATTTTCTGTGGGAGGGGGCATGGTTCTATCAGAACTGGAGAAGCTACTGCAACAGGAGGAGAAGCAAGTGGAGGCTCTCATGCAGATACTCAGGGACAAATTGAATGAGGCCAGGGTACGACACGATTATAAATATGGGGGCCTATTCTCGAAACGTTCAAGATTACGATCGTAAGACAATCTTAGCGATTCTTATAGCATGGCTACGAACTGTTCTTAGGCTAAGAAGATCGTAAGTACGTTTCGAGAATAGGCCCTCTGAATCTGAATTGAGATTACAAATTAAAGGCATACCATCGTTTTGTTCGCATGGAACTAGAAACATGCACCACCTATTGCGATTAGTGTTGCAACAAACCAGCGACCAGTGACTGACATTTAGGCTATGAACCAATGATGACAGCGCGTCCCATCACGTGACTCCATATCTTAGGCGTAAACTATTTTGATCCTACATTTCCAGATTCCTGGCACACTGGTATGCCGCAGTGGTATTCCGGGTCACGTGGTTGTGCGGGTGGCAGAAGAAGAGGGCGCCACTCTGGTGGTGACGGGGGCCAGGGGGAGGGGCCGTATGACGCGCGCCGTGATGGGTAGTGTCAGCAGCTACATCATACACCACTGTCACGTGACTGTGCTCGTGTGTGGATACTATTCCCAGTGACGTGCGAGTACACTCAGGAATACCACTGGTCCAACGAGAGTGACACTTGTTCATAATCTAGACATATATATATGAATTCCTACTGGTCTAATGAGATACAGTGAACTTCATAGTCTTAGGGTCCAGAAACGGTGCACATAATTATATTGGATTAGGCCTACCACTGGTCCAACTTGTTCATGAATCTAGCTATAAGGATTACTACTGGTCCAACGAGCGATATGTACGGTGAACAATAGTTCTCCTAATGTAGACATTATTTGGGGTTATATTTGGCCAAAGGAGGATACCGCGAATACTACTGGTCAGTGGTTACCATTGGTCGAACGGTAGATCCACTGAACAATAGTACTCCGAATGTAGACACGCATATTATAACATATTACATGTACATGCATAATCGGGATTACCACTGGTCCAAAGGGAGACGTAGTTCTGAATGACTACCACTAATCCGACTGTAGACAAGATCGACATACCACTTACCGGTATTCCCTTGCGAACACAATGAATGCATGCACAATTAGGCATATATCCTAACTCGTGAACATTGACAAGGAATATGACCACTGATTATATTGCAAAACGGAAGCATACCAGTTGTCCAACTGCAGACACACCGTACATCATTACTTACCTTTATATAACCACAGGACTTTGAATTACTTATAATAACATATTATACTATCTATCTATATAGTAAGAGTATATATACTCTTACTATATATAGATAGATAGTATAATATGTTATTATAAGTAACTCAGTCCTGTGATATAACGCATAGGCCTACCATTAGACGCAAGGTGTACCATTGTTACACCTGTGCATGCAAATATAATACCATATTGATACTATTGTAAACACAATAAATAAGTATATTTCAAGTGTTGATACATGCATAGTAGTATAGAATGCCATTGTTTCAGATGTGTCAATGTCATTGTTTCGACTTTTAACACGAGGAACAATATAATACTCTATCGTGAGAAACCTAGTTTTCCATCGTTTCCAAAGACACGCATTAAAGCTAGGCACGTTCTAGGCTGGGCAAGTTCCAACTGTGACGAATTTCTAAATAGATTCCATTCACTAATGGCATGACTTAGAATAGCAAATTGATGATAAAGTTACAAATATTAACACACGCAAAATCACACGCAGCGCAGGCATAAGAGCGAGTACATATATATATACTGTGTATATATACACAGATAGGCTACACCACACACACGCGCAAACAAACACGCAAACACACACACGCACACACACACACAGATAGAGAGATAGAGATAGAGAGAGATAGAGAGAGGGAGGGAGGGAGAGAGGGAGGGGGAGAGTGGAAAGGGAGAGAGAGAGAGAGGGAGGGGGAGAGTGGAAAGGGAGAGAGAGAGAGAGAGAGCGAGAGAGAGAGAAAGAGAGAGCAATGACCTTCCGTCCTCTGTTCTGAATGTACGCCGCAGTTCTACTATATAATTTATTAACACAATACACTGAAGCTTCAGATTAATCCTTGAGGTAAAGTCCGTGTGTGTACTGAGAGTAAATAACAACACGTACACTGACTACGATTGCCCTCAATATACCACTAGTAGTTGTGCGTGTGTGTGTGTGTACATACATATCCAAGTATATTTATACTCAGGTTACTGTCACAGCATAGACCTACCCACACTGATACCGCTGACTCAGATCGGGTCCTGTCACAGGTTGTGGTGGTGAATATAGGCCGTGTGTTGTTGTGCGTGTATACACCGTGGTATAAACCTTGTTTTACAACTGGTGACTATTGTGTGCAATAACTTGCAGTATATCTAGAAAACCAAGAGGAACCATGTCGGAAAGCACACCTAGAAACGTGGTCATTGCCATGGACGGGAGCAGTCATGCTGACTATGCATTCAAATGTGAGTATTTGAGTCAAATCTTGACACTAATGTACGGACTCCATGTCTTTCTTTCAATGCCTCTCGTTATGAACAGGTGTACACAAGTGTACTTTATAGAATGTACTATCAGGAGTTACAGCTTGCTATGTCCATGTCCTTGCTGAAGCCACGTTGTATATGTGTATTATGTAAAATTATCATTCATATTTTTATTTTTCCAGTTTACCTCGACAACGTAAAGAAGCCCGGCGACCATGTCATTTTTGTGCACTGTCCTGAAAACCACGCCATGTATGCCTCGCGTAAGTACAGATGAGGGAAGCACCCATGTGTGACGTTCTTTAGAAAAAAGAATTGACATTTTTATCGTAAACACACCATTTACAAAACCTCGGCTTCCACCATACGCGCAGGTGTATACATTAAGTTGACTGCCTAATTATTACGTCCTAATTATTACGTCCTCAGGTAAAGTTGCACATTTACATGTGCACTGCATGCACAACTCAAATAGGCCCCACATGCATGTGTGCACGGCTATTGTATTGATTGGAGATATAGCTATACGAATAGTTACAGTGAGAGAGAGAAAGAGAAAGAGAGATAGAGAGAGAGAGAAAGAAAGAAAGAAAGAGAGATAAAGAAAGAGAAAGAGAGAAAGAGAAAGAGAGAGAGAGAGAGAGAAAAAAAAAGAGAAAGAGAGAGAGAGAGGTGGAGGCAAACAGGTCCATAGAAAGCTCTTTATGGTAGGGAAGTATGTATAAACACATTTATATGTAGTATAGTGTATTGGGAAGAGCAGATCGGGAGGGTGGAGAGCAGCCCCACTACGAACACCCCAACCACCCTTGCTCTAACGCTCCGGAGGGAGGGGCAAGAGAGAGCTATTACAAGCATGTCCGTTCTAGTTAGTACGAAATACAATGCCTCATTCATGACAGACAGACACGCAGAAACAATGAAACAGGCAACGATAGGGACTCACACCAAGTCTGGTTACAGTTACATTACACTTGTTACATTACACACGTTACAGGTAGATGACACCAATACTGTCTCTGATCGTGACGGGTACTTTTGCAAGTAAAGCCGTCATGCTATGATACCCTCAGCTGTTGGTCTATATAAGTAAAGGAACATGTGAGGTGCATGCATAAGAGTACACCGTCACACGATACCTCCACCATCAGTGTTCCCACCATCACACAATATACCCTCACAACAGTGTTCCAGGCATCAAACGATACATCCATAGTTGTTTCAACAATTACATGATACTTCCCAAAAAACACACGATACTTCCAGAGAAGTGTTCACAAAACCGCACGATACTTCCAGAGAAGTGTTCACAAAACCAGACGATACCTCTAGAGAAGTGTTCCCCAAAACCACACGATACTTCCAGAGAAGTGTTCCTAAAACCACACGAAAACCACACGATACCTCTAGAGCAGTGTTCCCCAAACCACACGATACCTCTAGAGCAGTGTTCCCAAAACCACACGATTGTGACAAGAAACCACACAAAAAGCACAGTTGTCTCCCTTACATAGTTAACCTTTATCGCACTGTTGCTATTGTACTCTCCACATATAATATAGTAAATTAAATAATTGCTTTATCGTCGCAAATGGGTGAAAGATTCCCGCAGCGACGTTAAACTCCATATTCACTCACTCACTCAATATTGTACTCTCAGAGATATTCAATGTGACAATATTACCGGGTTGGTCCACAGCGGTGTTCATGGCTGGAGGGGCTATCGTGGTCGCCGAGATGGAGGCGGAGATCGCCAAGGAGCAGAAGAAGGAGAGGGCGTTCCTTGAAGAACTCGGCGCCAAGCTTAAAGCAGCAGGAGTGAGTCTGTCAGTCCCGGCATGCACTGCCAGGAACAAGGGGGTCTGTAGAGTATCGTTTCTCGAAGCTCTTATAGCCTATCTACCACAACACCATAACTCTCGTAGCCATCTCTAATACACGGGGATCGTGCACCTACGAGAGCGTTATGGTCTCATAGTGGATATGAGAACTTCGGGAAATGATATCATGGCCCTTGTTCCACAGAACAACCGTAGAGTCGCCATTCTGTGTTAACGTATAGGAGTTACGACTCGTAGCCATGCAATAGTTTTGTGGAGCGGGACCCTGATCATGACCATGAGGTTAACAGGAGTACGATTACATGCTCATAATTATTGTAATGGTAATTTGCGAACAAAACAGTTTTCAAAAACGTTTATTTGTTTCTGGTAATCACGCTCTGGTGTAAACATATCGACCTATTTTCTGTTACCAGATTGGCGGCAAGGTCAAGAGTCTTGGAGGACGTCCAGGGGAGGTAATCGTGAAGATTGCAGAGGAGGAGAACGCCAGCATCATAGTGACCGGTACGAGGGGTATGGGCACGCTGCGTCGTACCATCATGGGCAGCGTCAGTGACTACATCCTACACCATTCCGTCGTACCCGTCGTCGTGTGTCGACACAAGGACCAGCACTAGGACCACCGTAGGAATCACCACAAAGGGGGCAGGGACTACTAGGCCAAACTATAAACCACAGCGGGCAGTTCCAGAATCACAAGGAGAACCATTACCAAGAACAGCACTATCATGAACAGCACTATGAACAGCACTAAGAACAGCACTAGACAGAGCAACAGAGGTTGTTCTGATGAAGTAATATAAAGACAATTGTCATATCAAAAGATGTCATGGTAGTAAACAGATTTACATGCAGTAGTTGTCATAGAATTAGATTAATAGGTATTTAATTTTGTAAGAATGCATTCTGAACAGATGTGCTTTTGGATATCTACGTGCTTGCTTGGATGAGTGTCAACTGTCTGTCTGTATGTCTGAGAAAGCAACTAGAAGAACTATTGACATTCCGTGCTACGGAGACACTGTGTTGTTTAGCATTTTAGTTTTATTTCCCCAAGAACATACAATACTCAGAAGATATTTACGAAATATGTTATATACAAAGAGATGCGGTATTATGTATAGTAAATGTGTTATCTTGTTGTACACGTGTAATCGGAACTCTGAATAAACATCAATGTGCAACATACCAAACTGTTCCATTGTCTGCCGAATTTTAGGAGATTTTGGTCTTGGAGAGTTCATCATGCACAGTGTTATTGACACTGGCCACGTGCACTGGCAGTATAATATGTCACAGGTGAAATTAAAGACGTCCCCAAAAGAATGTCACGTATTTCGAAATAATGTAGTTTCGGTGCATTTACATTGACGAAAACCTCCCTCACATATGTCATGGGAAAGGCACGTAAACACACTTACCCAAAATATGATTTAGTTAAAGAACGTATTTTTATATATAAGTATCATAAACAATCAAGAACTCCTACACATTTTCTACAGTACAGATTTATCGTTGGTGTTGAACTGGATCCGTGTATTGTTATCAAATAGACATTATTTATAGTCTCGTAAATAATAATCATGATCTCAAGATTACGAAACTTATTTTTAGTACAATTTCATGTTTTGCTCATCACAAATTCCCATATCTAAGTTGAACTTATACAGGACATCGTACTCAAAAGTTTAGTAATCTCGGAGCCCGATCACCTATCTAAACTACAGTCAAGTTTTAAAATAATACAGTCATAGTTTAGCATTATCTTTGCTGTCTTATGTACTGCACACCAAGAAGACGCGTGTTTTAGTTACTAGACGTTACACGGAAGGTACTAGTTTAACCTAGAACGGCCTACATACAGCCAAGTGTTTTATCAGTAAAACGGTCTAGTAGGCTATTACTGAATACTAGTATTTGGCATTGAAGAGACTGATACACTGTACGTGTATGACCACTGCATGAGTCTGCTAGACACTGTTATTAGAAGCAATGTCTGGAGCAGAGACGGAGAGGAGAACTGTTGTCATTGGAATGGACGGAAGTGACTTTTCCCGTCATGCATTTCACTGTGAGTATACGTGCAGAGCAGACGTGATTGAATGTCAATTGACAGTCATTGCCATATTCGTCTGAAGAATTCGCAGGCATTGAATAACATCTGATGACTGTCATATGGCAGCATGGTTTAGCAAACGGAACATGCAATGTATCTTTTGGGGATTAAGGAATGTTAAAATAAATTACAAGAAATAATCTTACACTAATTAGAGATCAAGGTAGAAACGAGGACCTTAAACACTAACATTGGAAAGAGTGCACGTTTTCATTAAAGAAGAAAATCACGATACGTTGCTGAAAGGAGAATCAATATGAGGATACTTAGGTAATACGTTCACACTGAATCGGGAAGGTAGACCTACTTAATCAGTTGAATAGTTTGGAGTAAGTAAGTCAAAGACAGTATTTCTGAGTCATGTCACCCCGACATATTTATTGCGGTAGGATAATATAACCCACAATACTAGAATAGATACTAGACATAGTACGAACCGTGGTCATGGTGTGCCAGCAACGTGTTCTTGGTCTGGTGTAGTGTTTTTAAACTCGTTAATAAGATGAGGACATCAGAAGACACATTCATTGACATACAAGACGTCCTACCGCTTACCTACTAATCCTATAATGAGGCATGTGCTATTATATCATTCAATGTCGCATGAATCACGGCATGTATACCGTGTATATGGTGCATGCTGTGCATTTCAGGGTACATGGAGAATGTGCGCAGAAAGAACGATCACGTGATACTCCTCCATTGTCCAGAGTACCATGCTTTGTTGCAGTCACGTGAGTACCCGTTGCTTAATTTAGTGTCTGCAGTATACATATTTTTAAATGGAGAATTAATTGCCCCTCCATTTTAGTTTTTATTTATATTTTCTGAATGTAAATTGATCGAAGATTTCTTACGATTTCGTTTATCCAACAATATACATAACGGCAGTCTTACATGGTTCCAACACTCATTCTGGAGGAAATAAAGAATCTCTCTCTCTCATGTACAGTGTATTTGTCACTGATTCTGTGTTTCGAGGATGTTTAGTATACTCAACAAAATAAAATAGGGACCGGTAGCCTTTTTATACATATACGGTTTACTCTATATTTTACAAAGACGCATTTCCAAATGTCTATAGGCTTGCAGACACATTGTACGACGACAATGCCACCAGTTTCCTGAAGCTCTATTCCGAAATTGTGTAAATGTATTCCCTACAACTTATCTTCCTGTCTTTAATTTATGTTTCTGGAGTGTACTATAGAAGTCTGTCTTACATTTAGTAGTTTTAATGACTGGAGAGCTGAAATCTTCTCTAATAATTATTGTTTTTTAAATGGTATTCTAGAAGTCGGTCTTACATTTAGCGGTGTTCATGGCTGGGGGGCTGAAATCTTCTCTAATAATTATTGTTTTTTAAATGGTATTCTAGAAGTCGGTCTTACATTTAGCGGTGTTCATGG